>VWZE01015971.1:428676-477229 GCA_013396675.1 Eubucco bourcierii
AAAAAAAAAAAAAAAAGTCTTTAAAATTAGGTATACACTGTCTGATACATACCCACTCTGAGATTGCCAGAGATGCAAAGATGGTTTTGTGTTAAAAATAGAAACACCATTAGCAATGTTGCTTAAGAGCAATATGTTGCAGCTATTTTCTCCCTCAAGAAACAAATAGCGAGACACTTGAAGAAATGCTATCCAGATTCTTAAACTGTTTATTTAAAAGAACATAGAAATTAATTTTGGAATAGCTCTGTTTCTTTTCTGTGGTTTATAAATAAATAAATAAATAAGGCTTACATGTACATTTTAGAACTCTCATAAACCAGATTACTGGTACTTTGGGTTTCTTTTTCTCTTATTTCCAATGCAAAGGACACTTAGCTAAATAGAATTAATGGGACTATATGCTATGTGTCTTGATACTGTATTGTCTTCTTGTCTTCCTCACTCAAAATTGTGAGGCTCTGATGTTTGCAAGGAAAAAAAACAAACAAAAAAAACCAACCAACCAACCAAACAAACAAACAAAAACCAAAAACCCACAACAAACCCAAAAAAACAAAAACCAAAATTCCTGGTCTTGAAAGCAAACTTCTGAAGATAATAATATTTTTGCCTCCTTTTGCACTGTTTCACTTAATACTGGAAAAGAAAATTGTAACATTCAGCTATACTTGAGAACTGTCTTTGAAACATCAGAGTACTCTTATGGATATGACTTACAAAGAACTAGCTAGAAACCAAGATAAAATTGGCTATCTGTTTATGAGTCCCTACACGAATTTGTGAATAAATAAGGAACCTTAATTTCAGGAATGCAGGAAAATAAATTTCTTTCTGGGTAAGAGACAGGAAGCAGTACTAAATACGGGGGTCTAAACTAAAAAGGATTTAGCTGAGATCTATTCCTATCAGACTTCTGTAAGTGAAACTATAAAACACGTACATGTATTAGAATGAGCAGTTCAGGAATGAAAAATGAGTACACAGCATGAGGAAAAGTTATATACCTGTAGGAAAATTGAGAAGAACTGAGAAGAGCGCTAGAGTACTATAAAAAGAAAATTAAAATTAAAATTAAAAAAATTAAAATAAAATTAAAATTAAAATTAAAAATTAAAAGAAAAATGTAGCCTTTTGAAGTCTTCTTTTATTAACACATTACAAAACATCTTCCAGTTGCCCTTCATAATTATACACTTAATATTTCAGTCCTGAAATAAATGCTATTATTGAGGTATAGGTTTGTCCTCATATCTCTGGTCCTAAAGTCTCTAACAAAGGTCTCAATAACTCTTGTCCTGGCAACCAGAGATGGAGTCCTTTCCACTTAGGTCAATTTTCAAACCAGGACAATTGCAGTAGTTAAAAACTACTGAATAATAACTTGGGGCTATTGTTACTTTGAACAGTTCTGAATATGTTTACTCTTGCACAATGAGCTGTTATTTGTTGATCATTTCCTGTTCCTGATAAGGATGGGAATAGATGACCTGTATTCAAAATTTCTGTATTCAAAATTTCTATATTCAAAATTCCACCTTCCCTTAGTATAGCTTGTGAAAACCAGTTTTACAGTTCTATTTAACAGCACTGAAGGGGAGAAATGGCAAAGCATTAATCCTTCCTTCACTCTCTGATAGGACAGGTGGATATTAGCAATATTGTAAAGTCGTACAGTTACAGAATTACTTATTTCTATTACTTAAGAAACTCAGAATTATAAAGTGTGCCTGAGCTCTGCAGATGTATATAAAATATTGCCAGAGGCAGGAATAACTGCTTCAGTATCGCCATACCACTGTTTTACTGCTTCGCTGCACATAAACCTTATTTCCAATTAGTCAGAGCTCCCTAAGAATCAATTGGAGACTGTATAAACAGTCTAAACACATACTGTGCATGCCACTTCAAATTTACCACTAACACTTTGCTATATTTCTATCAATTATTCCCAGGAAATAGGCCATATCACACCAAAATCATGGTTTAAGACTGTTTGATTTTTTTTTTCTCAAACCATCAAATATTTAAACACACACACACACACACATGAACCTACTGATAAACTGTCTCTTTCATTTTCTGCTTTTTAATCTAACAAGTTACAGCATATTTAAAAAAAATACTAGTAGCAATCTGACTATTAGGGTAGAAGAAAATTTTAACACTTTAGTGCCTGTTCATGACAAATGATATGCAAATTACATTTTTTAAGCATTGTCAAATGTCAATGTTGCTTACTGTGGGTAACCAGATGTTTTCCTTCCTCTATGATATCACAGGTAACACTGGATGCCCTATCAGGTCTAGAGAATTCTTTCCATGTAAAAGTGAATCCAGACTGGATCTTTTCAATGTGATCTTTAGAAATCAGTTTATATGTTTGTTCTTCTCAGAAAGAATTCTTGAAAGAAGATTCAAAGGAGTAAAGTCAATTTGTAGAGGCTTACAGTCTTAATTCACCCTAATGTTAGAGAAGATCACCTGTAATTTCTCAGTTTTAATTATATTTAGCTCTTAGAGTTGACACTTTGCAGCTTTTTAATTTTAAGTCAATAGATATTAATGTGTATTACTTTTCCAGTCAAAATTCTTGTGTTCATATAATTCAAATCAAAACCATACCCTGGTTAACCTGGATCATGCTAGATATCCCACTCAGAAGTGAGAAGGCATATCACATAAGCAAGCAATATATATCCAGACATAAAACAACAATAATAAAAAAAAAAGGTCAAACCACTGTATAAAAGCATGAAATGATGGTACAGATTCATGATACAAACACAAGAATTTTAAAGATTAAATGACTTCTCATCCTCTTGGCTGGACAAGAGGAAACTAAAGGATTTATTTACTTTCAGTTTGGTTTGTGTATATATTTAATATGTATTCCTAATGTACAGCAAGCTTTTTGACACTGTCTCCCATAACATCATCACAGAGCAGCTTAGGAAGTGTGGGTTAGACGAGCAGTCAGTGAAGTGAATTAAGAACTAAGATCTGTTGATCTTAGAATGTTTTGATCATCAATCCAGTCTAGCTGGGTTGCTAGTGGTGTTCCCCAGGGGTCAGTACTGGGTCCATACCTGTTCAATGTCTTCATCAATGACCTAGATGAAGGGACAGAATATTTCCTTTAAACCTCTCCTGATGATAACAAAATTAGAAGGAGTGACTGGCACACTAAAGGGCTGTAATGACAGTCAGAGAGACCTGGACAAGCTGGAGAAATGGAGGAAGGGAAGCTACCTAATGAAGTTCAGCAAAGGCAAAGTGTAGAGTCCTGCACCTGGGGAGTAATAACCCTATGCCCCAGGTTAGGGGCTGGCCCGATGAGAAGTAGCTTAGTGGAGATGGACAAAGAGATCTCCAGAGATTCTTTCTAACCCCCACCATTCTCTGCTTCTGTGCTAAAGTTCTGTTCCCAATCTCTTTCCCTTTCCTCAGAATCAGTGGAAGTGGCCTTTACATTGCTTGTCGAATGAATGTATGGACCTCCAAGGAAATTTCTGCAAGTCTAGCAACAGTAAACATTTCATGTCAAAGCTGACAGAGTGATAGATAATGCCCTAAAGGTGTGGACAGGAAAGCTAATAGAAATTCTACTGTAACTACTCTGGAATGTCAGCTTTCTGAAATTTCATGTTTACTTTTTCATGTGTGATCACTGGAAAAATTATATTTGAGAAGATATGTCTGTGTGATATAATGAGGTTGACTCTAGATATATGAATAAGCCAAATTTTAAAAAAGGAGTGTTTGATCCATTCTACTGACTCTTAAAACTTAATTTTAGGAATGCCAAGAATCAGCTTATTATTTGGCTTTTTTTTTTTGTTTGTTTCACTTACATTAATATTATCTCATCCTACTTCTACATGCTATTGAATTGCTTCCCTTTCTTCTATACCTAAATAAAATCTTTTAAAGAAATGCCATTTCAAATCCATGGCTCAATTAATTGTGCAGAAAGAAATTAATTTCACACAGTGTCAGAATTTGGCAATATTTTGACTCAATTTTTAACTACAGAAGGATAGAATACCCTGGGGAACGTAGTGATGAAGAGTTGACAACAGCATTCTGTTCAGTCTTCGTCAGAAAATACAGTAGGTCTGGTAATGGGGTAGTCTTCCACGCAAACAACTAGAAGCAGAATCTGTAGTTAGCCTTCAAAAAGTCAATCACCAACCTTTGGAATTTTGGTTTTGGTTGTTTTTTTTAATTTGTTTGGGTGTTTTTGAGGGGGTGGATTTCTTGGGGGGGGGGATTTTTTTTTTATTTTTGTATTTTTGTGTTCTCTTTGGATTTGAGGGTGGGGTGTTGTTGGTCTTTTAGGGTTTTTGCTTGGTTGGGTTTGGTTTTGATTTTTATTTTCTTTGTTTTTACTTATCCCCTCTCTATATACATTTTTTTGGAGGAATTCTTCTCAAAATGGGCAAGAAGAAACACACACATTTAAATTATTATCTTTTGGATACCTGCTGTTGATATTCTGCAATGTTAATTGATTTATTAGACAAGTAGTATCAAAAAGTAAAATTCAGTTTTAGTAGTGTTCATTGTTCTACAGTACACCTCCTCCCATAAAAGACTGAAGGCATCTATGGAGTGGAACCCTCAATTTATTTGTAGTTAGATAACAAAACATTACCCTGCAAGGTATGAATATTTGGGATTTTTTACTAAAAGGCAATTTAATATCATTATCTATGTTATAGTAAGCAGCATAATAAATGTATTTTTAGCAAGGAGAAGAATAATTTGTTCATGATGCTTCCCCCTTACACTAACTGCCTTAATATTTCTGTATACTTTCCTTTAAGGCTTTTTATATCTTCAATACTACCAAGCACAACTTTTTTACTTTCTTTTTTTAATAGATAGAAAGTATCATATACTTCATCAGGAGATGTGACTGAGAACTCATCTTTGGGATGAGGAAGTTGTTTCATTATATTTCCTTGGTGTCCCAGTTTGGGCCACAAGTTTACCTGGTTCTGGAGGACAGAAATGACTCTTACCCCTTTCCAGGGGTAAGAAAGAGGATACTCCATAATGATTGGAAGTTTAAAGAGGAATTCTATTTACAAGAGCACATATACACAAGGCAATCAGGTGGAATAGGCACAAAAGCCACTGGACCCAAAGTGGCCTTCTAGAATCCTTCACCCCTTCCACTCTCAGTCACTCTGAAGGTAGAACAAAACCACCCCATTCCAATGGAGCTTATGAGGCCTCAGTGGCTCAATTCCATGCTCGCCATCTCCCCCATGAACCATGAGATGAGAACGTGCACTGTTTTTGGAGAGAAGCACAAGCAAGAAAGGCAGGGAAGAGAAAGAGGGAGATGAAGTCAGGCACTATCTTTTGAGTTGTGATGCTGGAAAATATAGGAGAATAACAATATTACAATATCCTGGGACAAGCAAGGCCATCCCCCCGGGATGGGCCTCTGTCCCTATGGTTTTGTTTAAGGGAGACCTAGGTTCCCACAAACTACCACACTTGGGCAATGCAATTTGCAAGCCACATTTCTCACTTCCTACTTCCTATCTCAGAGCTCCTAAACTGCACATTGTCATCTCAGGAGCCTGGTCAGTTACAGATGGATTACCATAAATGTGAGATAAACAGCCCAAATCAATGCTTGGCCTACGCTGAAGCTCAGAATGTTAACTTTTATCTAGAGTTCCCTACAACTTCCTTGTAGCAACAACTCTTTTGATCATTTATAAGAAGTTATTGACTCATTGACTTAATATAGTAAAATATAGACTCAATATTTGCACTGGTGGCTCCAGAACTGCACACAGTACTCCAGATGGGATCTGAAGACAGTAGAGTAAATGGGAAGAGTCCTATCCCTTGCCCTGCTGTCCACGCTGCTCTTGATGCAGCCCAGGCCTCAGTTGGCTGTCTGGGTTGCAATGCACACTGTAGGCTCATGTTGAGTTTATAAATATTTACTCACAAAGTATTATCTCCAGATTCCCAAGGCTAACTACAGTTTCCAGACAGTAGCCAAACACTTGAAGGGAATTCTGTTGGTCTCTTGATCACTGTTGAAAGGCTTCTAGATCTTCCCAGGATCTCGTAGGGTGCTGGAAAAGAGGTAGACCGTCTCTGACATGATCCTTGTTCCTCTTGGCATGGAGGTTTGCAGAGATATAGGCAGGATATCTTGCAGATGTCCAGAGAGCACAATGTTGGTGGCACTTCTAACCATGTTGTGAGGCACTTAATGACTTCTCCTGGTAAACATGAAGCGCAACAAGCTTCCAGGTAGTCATAGTTTGTACATGAATGCTTTGCTGGTCTGAAGCACGAGCAGAGCAGAGCACATTGTCTGAGCAGGGCCAAACATTGCTTGCAGCTTAGCTCCATTTATATTATTTGCCCGAGTGTAGTGGCTCCTTTGCCCACAGAGATTCACCAGTCAGAATGGCACTTTGCCAAACCAGCCATATTAGGTGAAATCTAGGCTTGCTTACCCTTATTTGAGCAAGACACTCACAAGTGCATAAACACCTGTGGGTACCTGTTTATCACTCTGGGAGGGGACTTAATGGCCCAAACCTTTGTTTTTCTCCTGCCCTTGCTTTCACCGTCAGCATAAGTGTGGGGTAATTCAGGACATGTTTTAGGCCTATTGACCTTCCATGACAACATGTTATACAAACAAATCAAAACCAACTTGAAATGCAGTAACTCTGGTGTCTTGTGAATGAGGACATCCACATATATAGTATATATGTGTGTATAGTGTATACCTGACTCAGAAGAAGAAGGAATGGAGAAAAAGACAATGTGGCATTGCAATTTGTTGAGATTTTCAAGTTTAAAGACACCTGAAAGTTTTTCTGCATTGCTTATTTTTAATTTTAAACAATGGTAGACTCATTCTGAAAAGAAAAAAAGAAAACAACTAATACATGGATTTTGTTTGGTTTTTGATTGGTTTTGCTTGTTTGCTTTGTTTTGGTTTTGATACATGTAGTTGAAAAAAGCCCAGAAATTAAACAAGAAAAACAAATACTTTAGGGTGAAAAAATAATAATCTAAGAAACCCCATGTTTCACATACTTTAGACAAACTACTCTACCATTCTCTGATGGACTCTTCAATGAGTAATTTCCCAAATAGTTATAACTTAGTGGAATGAGGTATTTTCAAAGCTGAATTTCATGTATATTTATGAAGGTATATTTGGATGCAATAATAACAAAAACAAAATTAGAAACCATTAAAAGGTGTCTATATATGTGATATTAAACTTGATTGTTTGTTTAGTGCAAATCACAAAAAAATATTTCACAGGATGTTATGGGTTGGAAGTGACCTCCAGAAATCATTGAGTCCAATCCCTTTGACAGAGCAGGTTCATATAGTCTAGTGTAGGTCACACAGGAACACATCCAGATGGGTCTTGAAATTATCCAGAGAAGGAGACTCCAAGCTCTCTGGGGAGCCTGTTCCAGCACTCTCTTACCCTTATGGTAAAGAAGTTCTTCCATACGTTGAGGTGGAACTTCCTGTGCTGTAATTTACATTCATTGTCCCTTGTCCTATCACAGGGTGCAACTGAGAAGAACCTGTCCCCTCCCTATTGACACCCAATCCCCATATACTTATAAACATTTATTAGATCCCCTCTAAACCTTCTATTCAAGATCAAAAAGCCCCAGGTCTCTCAGCCTCTTCAGTCTCAGCTGGGCAGGTGCTNCCAGCCTGTCCAGGTCCCTCTGGATGGCATCCCTGCCCTCTAGCAAGTCGACTGTGCCACACAGCTTGGTGTCATCTGCAAACTTGCTGAGGGTGCACTCCATTCCTCTGTCCATGTCACTGACAAAGATGTTAAACAGCACTGGTCCCAGCACTGACCCCTGAGGGACACCACTTGTCACTGGTCTCCAGGTGGACATTGTGCCGTTGATCGCCACTCTCTGGCTTCGACCATCCAGCCAATTCCTTATCCAGCGAGTGGTCCATCCATCAAGTCCGTGTTTTTCCAGTTTGGTGACCAGGATGTCATGTGGGACAGAGTCAAATGCTTTACTCAGGTCCAGGTAGATGACATCAGCTACCTTTCCCTTGTCCACTGAAGGAGACTCCAAGCTCTCTGGGGAGCCTGTTCCAGCACTCTCTTACCCTTATGGTAAAGAAGTTCTTCCATACGTTGAGGTGGAACTTCCTGTGCTGTAATTTACATTCATTGTCCCTTGTCCTATCACAGGGTGTAACTGAGAAGAACCTGTCCCCTCCCTCTTGACACCCAATCCCCATATACTTATAAACATTTATTAGATCCCCTCTAAACCTTCTATTCAAGATCAAAAAGCCCCAGGTCTCTCAGCCTCTTCAGTCTCAGCTGGGCAGGTGCTCCAGATCCTTAATCATCTTTACAGCCCTCTGTTGGACTCTTTTGAGTAGATCTCTTTGTCTTGGTCCAGAGGAGAGAGACTAAAAATGTCCTCAACCAGAGGAGAGAGATTTGTTCTTATGTATTTCCATGTTGTGGAATTAAGGCACAAGCAGGACCAAATATCAAAAACAAGACTATTTATTAAAAAAGAGAAAGAAAAGGAGAGAGAAAAGAAAATGGAGAGAGAAGAGCAGGAGAGGGTTCATGGGCTGTTGTTTCCAGGCTGGGTGTCCGTGGTGGTATTTTCTCCCACTCACTAACTCTCTCACTAAAGATGGTATAGGCTCAGTGTTTTTTATTCAGTTTACCCAAGCCCCCCCATGCCACCCTAGTCACACTAATCCGTAAGTGACTACCAGGTGTGCTATCAGTGGGCAGAGCTGACCCATCAGGCAGCTTGTTTACAACAATTATTGCACATTCCATGTGCTTTCACCCCTCCCCTCTCTCTTCTCCAATACACATCCCTGGGCATTCAGTAAACCACCCAGCATGTGCTTGCACCACACCTGAGCTGTTGTCTGGAGGCAGCAAAGGTGATTTTATCTTTGGTGATTTACATATACAAGAGAGACAAGATTCAGTCTTTCACACCTGTCACTCCTGAACTGGGGAGTCCAAAACTGAACTCAATATTCCAGATGAGGTGTCACCAAGGCAGAACAGAGTGGGAGGATAACCAACCTCTCTCGATCTGATGAACACACTCTTCTTAACGCATCCCAGGATCCCATTGGCCTTCTTGGCCACAAGTGCACATTACTGTACTATAGACAACTTCTTGTCCACCAGNACCCATCAGGCAGCTTGTTTACAACAATTATTGCACATTCCATGTGCTTTCACCCCTCCCCTCTCTCTTCTCCAATACACATCCCTGGGCATTCAGTAAACCACCCAGCATGTGCTTGCACCACACCTGAGCTGTTGTCTGGAGGCAGCAAAGGTGATTTTATCTTTGGTGATTTACATATACAAGAGAGACAAGATTCAGTCTTTCACACCTGTCACTCCTGAACTGGGGAGTCCAAAACTGAACTCAATATTCCAGATGAGGTGTCACCAAGGCAGAACAGAGTGGGAGGATAACCAACCTCTCTCGATCTGATGAACACACTCTTCTTAACGCATCCCAGGATCCCATTGGCCTTCTTGGCCACAAGTGCACATTACTGTACTATAGACAACTTCTTGTCCACCAGGACTCCCAGGCCCTTCACAGGGCTACTCTAATTTAGAAAGCATAACTGCAGGTTACAGAGGTATGAATAAAAGGTAAAAAAATTAGTAAAGAATTCATTTTAGATGCCTTCTACTCTAAGGCTACTTCTGCCATCAATCATTTCACATTAAAAGAAAAAATTATCTACAGTATAGTACAAATCTTTTGTATGCATGTGGTTATTTTTTGTTATAATGTACAATATATATCATTATGCTTAATATAGGAATGCTACTGAGAAGATTCTATTCTATTGTATTTTTTCTAGTAACCTGCACAACAAATGCAGCAATGACTATCATTTTGTCTGGTCTAAATTGTCAAGTTTTACTGTTTCCTTGAATCTTGCTGGAAACTGTTGGTTTTTTAATTACCTTGGTATGAAACTTTCAGATTTTTGGGAGCTCCGGGGCAATCTGATTCCAGTTAAATTACCGTACATAATACATATCTGAGATGTACAGACAGCTGTATTATTAAATGAGACTTTAAGACATTTCATTATAAAGAACATAAAGTTTCCATAGTATATATTAAAATTCTCAGCAGAAAATGAGATCAAAGAGTCACATCAACAGAAAATGCTGTATTAAATGATTGTTTATAAGAAGTCTTTTAACTCTATCTCTGCAACAAGAAATCATACAAGGCTGAATGACTGTAGTGACATATTGCAGACTAAGTGCAGACAATTTATTTGCTGCAACCTTGCATTCCTGTAATGTTTCTCTGTGTGCCCTTTGGAGTAAAGTGGAAACACAAACAGGAAAATGACTTGTTTTGTGATAAATGAGTGTGTCTGAAAACATGAGACAGTGAGAACAGACAAAATAAGTGATCCAGGCCCATTGAGCACATGAAAGAAAATGAGAAAGAATTTCCTTGTAATGCCGACTTAATCAGACTATTAGTCCCAATAGCTACATAAGTCAATGGCCAAAATGAATCATAGATCCATAGAATTATTTTGGTTGGAAAAGACATTTAAGATCATCAATTCCGACCATTGTCTGTCTCTACCAAATCTGGTGCTAAGCTATGTTCCTTAATACCTCATGTATGCATTTTTTAAACACCTCCAGGGACAGTGACTCAACCACCTCCCTGGAAGGCCTATTCTTGTGTTTAAAACCTTTTCAATCAAGAAGTTTATTCTAATAGCCAATCTAAATCTCTCCTGGTGCAACTTGAGGCCATTTCCTCTTGTCCTATCTCTTGTTACTAGGTAGAAGAGACCAAAACCCACCTGGATACAACCTCCTTTCAGGCAGTTGTAGAGAGCAATAAGGTCTCCCTTCAACCTTCTTTTCTCCAGACTGAACAATCCCAATATTCTCAGCCACTCCTCAGAAGACCCCTTCTCCAGACCCTTCACCAGTTTCATTGCACTTCTCTAGAACTGCCATAGGACCTCAATGTCTTTCTCATAGTGAGGGGCACAAAATTGAATACAATACTCAAGGTATGGCCTCATCGGTGCTGAGTACATGGGGATAATAATTTCCCAGTTCTTGCTGATCACACAATTCCTGACACAGACTTCTTGGCCACCCGTGCACACTTCTGTCCTATATTTACCCAGCTCTTGACTCCCAGGTCTTTCTCTGCCAGGCAGTTTTCCAACCACTCTTCCCCAAGCCTGCAGCTTCACAGAGGGTTGATGTAACCAAAGTGAAGGACTCAGCACTTGGCTTTGTTGAATCTCACACACCTGGTCTGGGTCCATCAATTCATCTTGTCCAGGTCCCTCTGTATATCCTTCCTGTCCTCCAGCAAATCAACACTCCCTCAAAACTTAGTGTCATCTGCAAACTTAAGAGTGTGCTCTCAATCCTCTTTTTCAACTCACTGATAGATGCCAAAGAGACCTGGCCCCAGTACTGAATCCTAGGGAACACCATTGGTGACCAGCTTCCAGCTGAACTTATCACTATACATCACTTCTCTCTGAGCCTGGCCAGAGAAGCATCCACCAATCCAACACATGAGCAGACAGTTTCTCCAGGAGGATGTCATGAGAGACAGTGTCAAATGCTTTACTGAAGTGCAGGTAAACAACATCTATTACCATTCTCTCATCCACTAAGGAGGTCAACTTGTCATAGAAGGAGACCAGGATCAGCAAGTAGAACCTGCCCTTCATGTACCCATGCTAACTAGACCTGATCACCTGGTTGGCCTGTGTGTGCTGCATAATGGCATCCAAGGTGATGTGCTCCATGAGCCTCCCAAACTCAGTTACAGGTCTGTAGATTTCTGGATCCTTGTTCTGAAAAGATATTTATACTTGGTATGACAGAAGTTATCTGAAAGAAGGAGCTTTAAGGTTAGTAAGCTTTAAATAATAATGTAGTGTCCATTATTGTATATCTGGTCCAGTAGAGTTTTTTAATATCTCTTCCTACTATATTGGTACTAATCTTTGCTGTCATAAAGCTCTTCCTGTTCCTTCATTTTAGCTTTGATGAAAAGTCAGATTTAATAAAAGAGGGTTGACAGAGGCAGTAGGGATTATCACTATAGTGGTGGATCTTGTAAAGTACAATAGGAAGCCTGAATTGCTTTTTTTCTCTTTATTCTTTAGGGGTTTTAATATATAATCTCTTCATCTTTTTCTTTCTACAAATATTTATCTACATGGGTGATTGTTTGCTTCTGGATATAGAAATCACACAATGAATTCATATCCACTTGTCAGTAATTGACACGACTTACTCTTAAAAGAGAAGTATTATCCATATTTCTTCTCCCTCTTCGTGTAAAAAATATAAATAGGAGATTATGGCCTTACCTGTGTCTTTTCATGACCAGGAGTACCTGAGAATATGTAGAAACACTATAGAGCAGATAGGTGACAGGAGTCTGAGAAGTCAAAGTAGCTTACATTTTGCCACATTGTGTTGAGATATCAAAGAGACAGTAACATCCATAACGACAGGTTTCAACTTGTGTCACAGAATGTAGCACAGATCTTTGCTCCATGACTCGTTTTTCCCAATTACTGTATTGAAACATAACCAAATGAACCTCAACATGTTTGAGGAAACCAATATATGTGGCAGGTTCTTTATGTTAGCCAATTGGAGGCCTACATAAACTTCTATGTTGACAACATGCCTTTCTCAAGGCAAAAGTTGTTGTCATCCTCAGTGCTTACAGCCTCAAATGACCAAAAGAAGCTGTGATATGATTTCTTCAACTGGTAACTGTTGTGGTAGGCCTAAGCAGGCCAAAATAAGCCTATATATGTCCTGGTTTTCCCAGACATGTTTTTTCTGCTCTCCCTCCCTCTGTTTTGGGGAGAAGCAACTGCAGGAAAGAGAACAAAGAACGTGAAGCCTTTGAGTCTAAGGACGCTGGCTTGCCCAGACTTGTTTTGAACCCTGCAGTAAACAGGGTATGCCTTGTGCAAGGCCTGTATTCTGCCCAAATTTGGGTAAACAAGCCTATGGTTTCACCTAATATGGTCAAGCTTGGCTAACTACCATTCTGATTGGCTATTCTGTGTCAAAAGGCACATTAATCTTAGGCTGGATGGATAAAAGGAGATGAGCAGGGAGCACAACGTGTGCTCTGCCATTGCATCCATGCTTGCTTATTGCCTTATTGTACCCTGAACTACCTGGGAACTGCCTTCCAAGAGCTTACCAGGAACAGGCTCTAAATGCCTGCATGCGATCGACCTGTACAGCAAGCGTGACGTTGTCCCAAGACTGCACATTGCATTGCATCCCGCCTGTCCCTCTGCAAGGCTTCTGCTGTATCAGGAATCATGAGGAACCAGGTCAGAGACTGTGCCAGACTCCCAGCTGCCTGAGAAAAGATCCTGGGAAGATTCCATAGCCTCTAACAGCTTTGAGACCACTGACGGCAACCCCACCATGTGTTTTGGGTACTGTCCAGTAATATTTTGTGAGTAAATATTTCAAGCCTCTTGTAATCACTAATCACCTTCTACCATAAGCAGAAAGGAGCTTCCTGTGTCCATCTAGTGGATAAGCAGGATAACTAACCACAAGCCATGTAAGTGACCGGTGAAACTTTCTCTTCCAGTGACCGGTGAAACTTTCTCTTCCAGTAAAAATCTTTGCATTTGCTGGTTACCTCTTAGAATGTTCCAGTTTTGCCTGTTCCCTGTGTGTATACATTTCCAAACTGTGCATTTTGAACCTTGTAAACAAGTTTTCTGGTGAGATTTAATGTTAATAAACAATTTTCATAGTTATTAACAATCTCTGCCTGGATATCAACATTAATATTGCTTATTAATTTTGCATTATTCATAACAGTAACAAACAGACATAAACCAGGGCAAATACCTACTCAAAACTACTGTTCAAATGATTATGCCATGGGATAAATACATGAAGAGACAGTACAAGACTTTTGGGGAAATGTAAATCCAAAGGGAACAGGTAGTATTTAACCATCAGGCAGGCCAGATCTGCAATTGCATATAGCAGAGGTGGTAAATATTCTTTCTGCAAGATACCAGTTCTAACCTGGTATCCTGTATACTGGAATGCCTCTAGAGGCAGACAGACATACAATGGTGAAATATTTTTGTTCTTTGACTATGGAAGCCAAATCATACCATTCAAAATTCTGTAAATGTATGAGGATGAGTACCAGTAGTTTCTGATACATTTGATGCCTAACACAATGGAGGACTTCCATTATACTTCCAGAACAAATTGTTTTGGAGGTAATGATATTCTTTCAACTCTTGTAATGTTCCCATTTCTAGATATTAGAGAATTTTGCTGGGGAATCACTGAAGATACAGACATATCTGAAAGCAGATCTGTTTTTCAAAAGTAGCTTTCAGACCATGCTGGAGATGTTAAGGAATGTCTCTGTCTATAGTTACTATTGTAGAAAATGTACACAACAAATTAGCTAAAAGCAGCAATATAAATTCCTACTTTATCAAAGATGAAGGAAGATAAACATGAGGAAAACTAGAAAGGTATGTCAGAGCATTAGTGTTTGGCTAGGATGGGATGCCATTTCTTTTTGACATTATGGCCAGGATATTGCTAACTATTTCAAGCACTGATTTGTGAAAACAGATATAGGTAAAATAGGACCATATGGAATATGCATTTCAGTATTCACAGGGTTAGAATATTGTAGACAGAAAGTTATCTGACTAGATAAAAATATTTGTTCTCAGTATGCCTTTGTGTACACATATAGGCACATTTCCCAGGAATTCTAGCGTAGAATCATAGAGTCATAGAATAGTAAGGTTGGAAGGGACCTCAAGGATCATCTAGTTCCAATCCCCTGCCATAGGCAGGGACACCTCCCACTAGTACAGGGCACCTCAAGGCCTCATCCAACCTGGCCTTGAATATATCCAGGGAGGGAGCAGCCACAACCTCCCTGGGCAACCTGTGCCAGTGCCTCACCACCCTCCCTGGAAAGAACTTCCTCCTGACATCCAGTTTATATCTCCCCTCTGCCAGTTTAAGCCCATTGCCCCTTGTCCTGTCATTGCAAGATCTTGTCAATAGTCCCTCTCCAGCCTTCCTGTAGGCCCCCTTCAGATACTGGAAGGCTACTATCAGGTCTCCTCAAAGCCTTTTCTTCTCCAGGCTGCAGAGCCCCAACTCTCTCAGCCTGTCCTCATAGGAGAGCTACTCCAACCCTCTGATCATCTTCGTGGCCCTCCTCTGGACCTGCTCCAACCATGTCCCTCCTGTGTTGAGGGCTCCAGAACTGCACACAGCACTCCCGTCTGATGAGAGCAAAGAACGTATTTGTGTATATGCATACATACAGTACCTGAAGACATTATTTTTGTTCATATATTTTTAGTTATTAAAAAAAAAAAAAAAAGAAAAAAAAGAAAAAAAAGAGAGAATCATCCGTTGAAGGAACACAGTTACCCTAGTCCCTAGTGATGCTCAAAGTGAAAGTGGCCTGCTTCATAAACAATCATCTGACACAGTATTGTGTAAAACATTGGGCCTTAAATTTACTTTTGAAATAATTTTCTGAATTTCTTGCATGAAGTGTTTCTGTGACAATTTGCCTGAAATTTGTTGCTCGGACATGTGAAAACAAAACCTACTGATTTACCTGTCAAAAACTGTATTGGTTTAAGTATGCCTTCCTGCATTTGTGGTTTTGAATAATGAAGTATCAGTTTAGTAAATCTGTGTAAATGGTTTCATCTGTTATTGAAGTTCAGTCTGATTTTTGTGAAAAGCTTCTTCTCCTATTGTAATTAGGCCAACAGGCATAACAACTTCAACAGAGACCTTGATTAAACTAAGAGTCATCATAGGCTTAGTAGGAACAGGGTATCATAAACAGAAAAATAATCTAATGGGAGTAGAGAGAAAAGTGTATACACTAAGGAAGGCCTAAATTTCAATGCTAAAAAAGGAAGGAATGTTTATGGAATTTGTTTGCTTTTCTTTGCACCTGAACTGGCACCTGAAACAAGATAAAGTCATGTTCTGGTGATTTGCTACATAATTTCCTTATCAGCAGTGTGAAAAATAAGAGTATTAACAGTTTACCAGGATCATCTTTCTCTAGCATGTCACTATGTGCTCCTCCTACCACCCATGCTCTGCCTGTTATAGCAACTGTGCTTAGAAGTTGGCTTTTCCCTTTTGCATCATCGGCAGTGGGTTTTCCCACTTTAGCATTCACAGATTCAGAGTAAGAGAAGAGTGATAGCTCATTTGGACTTGCCTCATAATCTGAGCATATTTTGTCCCTAAAAATCCAGCCAAAAAAGGAACTGATCTCTTTCCTGCCAAGATGGATTAGCAAGGGCTGCTTACACTTTCAATGAGTCAAGAGTGAAAGGATCTCATTGGAATCTGAAATTCCTATCTACAGTTCTAATTTGTTGCTGACATATATGAATGTAGATATGAAAATTATTCTGGGGCCGTGTATGACAATGCAAGGTACTACTGACATTGATATGTGGGACTATTTTTTTTTTAACCACATGCTTCCCTATTTTGCTTGTTTCTCTCTCTCTACTTCAATGTGATATTTACAAACAATAATGAGAAGTAATCACTGAGCTTTAACACATTATGCCTACAGAATTCCCACATGAAATTATCAGTGACGAAACCCATAGAAAGCCAACTTCTCCTTTGTTTTGCTCTCCACTATGTATCAGCTGCTCTCTTTCTTTACAGAAAAGTTGTTAACAAAAGCATTGTGCAATAGGTTCTGTACTCAAGAAGGTCTATGAATTTTCTGATTAAAAGATGCCCCAAGGATATCTACTATTGTGTCGGACAGATCATGCTTTCAGTTTCTACTGCCCTCATGCAAACCAATTACAGCAGTCTTTGACACCCATCAGGCTGTTTGGCCTTCAGCTATACAATTCCTAGGCAGTGCTTGAGTTGTAACTCAACTCAGAGGCTCATCCCAGCAGGCAGGCTAGATGTAGTTGCTCTCTTTTAGAAGCTAACCATCTTGATAGCATACACCTGACCAGGAAGCATCAGTTTGCCTCAGTGCAGTCAACCTTTTAGTAGAGTCCTCTTGGGCTAACAATGAAGAGATATCCTCTTGACTTTGCTCCCTGTAGGACCATTGTAATATCAGGTATTTTAACAATAGTCACAGCCTGAGATGACAGAAATGTATCTCCCTCAACTCTTTTCCTGTACAAAATTCCTGTGCAACCGTAGAGAACTATACAAAAGCAAAGCACTGAAATAATTTCAGTGTTTCACTTTACCCTCCTTGTGGGCTATCAAAATTCTGGATACCAAAATTAATATTGATTATTGATTTTGCATCAGTCATAACAGTAACAAACAGACATAAACCAGGGCAAATATCTACTCAAAACTGCTATTCAAATGATATGCCACGGGATAAATACATGAAGAGACAGTACAAGACTTTTTGGGAAATCTAAATCCAAAGGGAATGGGTAGTATTTAACCATCAGGCAGGCTAGATCTGCAATTGCATGTGGCAGAGGTAGTAAATATTCTTTTACTTTTTAAAATTTCTTAATTTTAAAGAAATTCTTTACTTTTAAAAAGTGTCTTAAATTTTCTTTATAAGAGAAAACTCACAGAAAAGCGTAACACTAAACAAGTGAGTTTTCTCTTATAAAGAAATTTCCTTGTCCTAACTGTCCTTCTGATACTATAATATGATCAAAATCAAGCTTTAATGGCAAGCTCATTGTGTGATAAAATTTTCTTCCCAGTATTTACCAAATTGAGACCATGTTTTTCTGACCATTCTCCTCTAAAGGTCTTGAATAAACTGACTGCAGTTCAGGGCAGGAGAGATATTGTAAGCACTTTGCAGTAATATAAAAAGCAAATGAAAGGCACAAACAAGAGCCAACCAATCAAAGCAAAAACAAAGTAGGATAAAAGCCACTTAGTGGAAAGACAATCTGTAGGAGAGGACTACAGATTTTGAGGCAGCAAAAATGGAGCTGAGGTCCAGAATTGGATTTTGGCTGATTTTTACTGAACCCACTGCCCCTCGTCCTGTCATTAAAAGACCTTGTCAATAATCTCTCTCCAGCCTTCCTGCAGGCCCCCTTCAGATACTGGAAGGCTACTATCAGGTCTCCTCAAAGCCTTCTCTTTTCCAGGCTAAAGAGCCCCAACTCTTGTAGCCTGTCCTCATAGGAGAGTTGCTCCAACCCTCTGATCATCTTCGTGGCCCTCCTCTGGACCTGCTCCAACACTTCCATGTCCTTCCTGTGCTGAGGGCTCCAGATTTGCACACAGTACTCCAGGTGGGGTCTGATGAGAGCAGAGCAAAGAGGGAGAATCCCCTCCCTTGCCCTGCTGACCACGCTNCTACCCAGGTGCAGGACCTTACACTTGGCCTTGTTGAATTTCACGAGGTTGGCCTGGGCCCACCTCTCCAGCCTGTGCAGGTCCCTCTGGATACCATCCCTGCCCTCTAGCAAGTCGACTGTGCCACACAGCTTGGTGTCATCTGCAAACTTGCTGAGGGTGCACTCCATTCCTCTGTCCATGTCACTGACAAAGATGTTAAACAGTACTGGTCTCAGCACTGACCCCTGAGGGACACCACTTGTCACTGGTTTGCAGGTGGACATTGTGCCCTTGATCACCACTCTGTGTGCGATCATCCAGCCAATTCCTTATCCAGCAAGTGGTCCATCCATCAAGTCCATGTTTTTCCAGTTTCGTGACCAGGATGTCATGTGGGACAGAGTCAAATGCCCTACTCAGGTCCAGGTAGATGACATCAGTTGCCCTTCCCTTGTCCACTGTCGCTGTGACTTCATTGAAATCACGTTCTTAGAAGGAGAAGCTTTTATTCAATAAAGAATGATGTAGAATTTTCCCTGAGCAACAGATGTAATGGATGGAAGCCATTTTTCTTATGTGTGAAGTCCACTGAACAAAAATAGTTGTAATAGCCACTGAATAAAAATAGTTGTAATTTAAATTTATGAATGCCTGTTTCTTTAAAACTTTAGTTTTCTTGTATCAACATTTTTCAAACAGGAAAGTGTGGCTGATCTGGGTTTATAATGTTGTAATGTGATGAAAATAGATTTCCTTAAATAGGTTTATATAGACATTTCTATCAATTTACAATTTTCTTTTATATTGTTACCACTTTAATGGTGATATTTACTACTTTAATGGTAATTTTGGCTTTAAGCCAAACATTAAAAACTTCCTATTCTTTTTTTGCTTTGATGTTTCAGTTTTATCCATATGATTTACAAGACCTCCAAAAGTATTTTAAACTGCTTTGGAGACATGAAGACCTTTTAGCATATCTTTGCTTACAGCACAAATCCTCAGACTAATATCACCTAGCAAATAAACAGTCATACCATTTAGAGACAGATAACTGCTTCAGATATGTGAGAAACATTTAGGTGGCTTGCTTTTAATAAAATAATTTTCTGTAAGCAAATCAGTTTCTCCAATCTGATGACTTTTTCTCCAAGAGATTTTGGCCTGTGTGATTTATTTCCTCACATGGTTGTGAAGCAATACTATAGAGGTGTGCAGGAGAAGTAAACACTATTTTGAAATGGCAAGTATAAACATTAGTAATTTTTTTTTTTAAACGAGGTATATAATTATCAAAGATTGAAGTTTAGATTAAACAAAACAAAAAAACCCAAACCCAAACAATACAAAACAGAACAAAATAATTTAAAACAAACAAACAAACAAACAAACAAAATGCCCAAGATACGATTTAAACACAAATGCCTTTGTATCATCTCAAGGCTGGACTGGTATGCAGTTCTGTGAAGGAAAAGCTGACATGGAGTCTGAGGTCTCTTTGTACTTTCAGAATAAATTCCAACATTGTGTGGGAAAAAAATGGATTGCTATTTATTTTGGATATGTGACTAAGGTTTTCTGTTAGGTGCTTGTATCATTCTAAATACTGCAAGGTTTTGATTGCAGAGTAAAAATTGATAATGCTGCTGACAATAACCATCCCCAGTGGATATTGCATTCCCATAGCATTATCTGTAGAAAGTATTTTTTCTTAGTTTAGCTTTTGTGTTCAAGTACAGAATAAGAACTTTAAATTTTTTTATATTCCCCCCTCTTTTTTTCTATGCCCAGATTTATCATAATTTATTAAATTAAATTTATTAAATACTATCTGTGTTTCAGTGAGCTCCTTAGAAAGGTTTCAGTTGTGGAGTGTATGATTTGCAACAGGATCTGTACTAGCAATCATATTTTATTTTTGTTGTTTGTTTTTTTTTAATTAATCTCTCTAATTCTTTCTTTTCTTCTTAGTTTTGTTTGACAAAATATCAATTCTTTCCGCTTTAAAAAATGTTACAAATAGAAGTTTAAACTTTTACTTTAGAAACCTTACGCATTAGAGACAAAATAAGTACCTGTTGCTTTGACCTATTTGATACCAGTTTAACTGTGTCTTGTCTGCTTTTATTTTAAGGATCATATTCTTACTCAAATTATAATAAAGTGTCTGCAAATATTTATGTATAATAGATCCCTGTTAATTGTTTCAAGAAGAGACATAACTTTTAGTAACATTATTATTTTGTGTGTTTGGTGTTGATGATCAGCTATTTACACTTCCATCAGTCTGTTTTGAATGTCTTCATAATGTAGAGGATTAATTTTATGATTTATATAAAGTATATAACTGGTATTTATAAAGGCAATGCTGATTTTGAAATTAAAAAATATAATCTGTGAAGGTTTATCAGTATATTTTTCTTCTAGTTTACATTGATTTTTAACACTCAGAAGAGAAAGCAAGGGGAGAGAGAGGAAACAGGCATAATAAAATAGCAACTCAATTTCCTTTTTGTTTGGGAAAGGATGGGGAAAGTTTATTCCTGCTCATTTGCCAGTCCAATACCTTTTCTTAGAAGAAAGGTTTAAGGTTAGCCACCTAAAGACAGAGACTTCAGTCAACCTAGGTGGAGTTGGGCAACGCACTTTTAATTAGTCTTTTGGACTATGGTAATCTCAGTTAAGTGACTCTTTAGAGAAAATTGGTTCCATATTTTTGTACACGAGTAGTATAAAAATCCTTTGTAACTTTTTTTATGCTTATTTATGTTTTGTTGGAAGTGAAGAAATGTTGGGAGAATCTAGACATAGGAACTGGTTGATTTAAAACTTGTCATAATGCTGTTTTTAATTGTTACTGAACATTTGTGAAAAGAAATGTCACCTCTTTCTGCTGCTGGGAACCTTACAAACACTGACTTTACCTAAACAGTGACTCATAATATGACACTTTGATTGATTTTATGAACTTTACAGTAAAAGTAGGAAACTGGAAATCCAGGACTTTGTTAACCTTTGTCCTAGACATGTGTCATTCTGATACACTATCAATTCATACCTATTCTACCGATGTAAAAATAATGCCACACAACAAAGAACAACAGTAAATCTGACCCAAATTTCTTCCTCATTTATCTGATTCTTTTCTTGCAAGGTTTTGTAAAACCAAATTAAAAAAAAATTAAAAAAAAAAAATTAAAATACACAACTTCTCTATTAAGTGTTTGGAATACTTTTATATTCTAGAGGAGTATAAAGACTTTTAGAGATACCAATGGAAATTCTTAAAATATGGATAACAGAAGCCATTTGTCAGGGGGAATTTAGTAGGTCATAACTGTCTGAGAAATGTTCATTGTTACTAGTACATTGTTTCCTACCGTTTTCCAAAAAAAAAAAAAAAAAAAAAAAAAAAAAAGAAAGAAGAGAGATTTAAAAAAAAACCTCTTGTGTTACATCATAAAAGAACATCGTTTAATGTGTTTCCTTTCATAACATAAACTTACTGGGTGTCAAATGACCTGCTAAACAAAGAAGATAAGCAAACCACTTAAGTATAGTTAACAAAGTGCCAAATAAAAGTCTAGTAAAAAGTGACAATCTGCCATCTTAGGAAAACTATGTAGGCAACAATGTTCCATGACCCTTAATTAACATTATGAAATATCTTCACTTGTTTGGGAGATTATAATTGCAAGATTTTACAAAGACTAAAATGGTTAAAATATACTGTGCATTGTTGTGCATTACATATATAGGCTAGTGAGATCTAGCAGGAAAACTATTACAAGTTCCAATTATGGAACAAAAGCTACCTATTCTGTTCAAGATGAATGTTCTCTGTAGGCCTTTAAATTTTATTTAAAGGCTAATTTCTGCTCAACAGCTTTTTCTAGGTTTTATAGCAGGCTGATATTCATGAATTATATAACATTTTTATACTTACAGACAGTATTTAAAGTGAAATGAGTTTTCCTTCTGATTAATTTCTTTCAGTTAAGATGAATATATTTAAATTATTATTAGACTAAAATACTTCTTTTAAATAATAATTTGAGATTTTAATGTATGATTTCCTTACTGAAAATATTTGTGTGAGTGTATAGGAAGAGGGAAAGATAGTTGTTTTATATATTGTTGCTTATATTTTTCTTCAAAATACTATGATCTAGTACTGTCACAGGTGAGCTATGTATTTGCATGCAGTTAACTGCATTTTTAAGAACATGAAAACATGTAGTCCTTTGCATGTAAGAAGACTAGCAAACCAGAAAACAGAAGAAAATAAACAAAATTAGTTTCATTATGTTTATGGAGATTCCTCTCTCCTGACTCCCACCACTTGAACTCAGTTTCAGCTGATAATCACTACTCTTCACCCTACTGTTGTGCAGCGTAGCCCACATTCATTTTTACTCTTTTCTTCTCAGTATCTGCCTCATCAGTGTGGAAAGGCGACTGTGAGGCGACCCTAAAGCTGTCTCTGACCCAGGATGAGAAAGCCTTGCTCCCCTATCCTCTCCTCACAGGGTAATTTCCAACCTTGACTATCTTGGTGGCTCAGGACTTAAAATGATTTAATGACACCCTTCTCCGATTTTGATTATTTCTCAGTCAGAGAATCATGGACATAAAAGATAAAACATGGCTGTGGCACCTGCCTTACAGACAACTGTTAACTATCAGGATCCACACACTCCTTTTAGAGCCTTCCCCATCACCTGTAGGATTAAGACAAGTGCCACCATTTTCAAGGATAACAGAAAACTTAAATTAATGTAACACACTTGATCCATGGAGAATCACACCCAAATATATGTTGCCTAGTAAGTTTACTACATTTTCTTCAAGTTTTATGTCTTGTAAGTAAAAATTATTTATGGTCTGCAATAAGGAGAGACCCAACTAAGGTTGCAATTTCATGGTAGCACAATTCTAAGTCAGTGTTTTTACAATCTGACATCCCTGCCCTGTGGGGGCTTTGCTTGTTTGTTTGTTTGTTTGGGGTTTTGTTGGTTGGTTGGTTGGTTGGTTTGGGGGTTTTTGTCAATTTTTTTTTTTGGTTGGTTGGGTTTTTTTGATCTAAGAAACTATACAGGAAGTTACCTGGTCTCACAATGAGTTAATATGATAATTTCAACTAGTCCTTAAAAAAAAATAAAAATTAAAAAATCATGATTTTATGGTTTTTCTCCACATGTCAGTATCTGAGATGGTTATAACAATAGAAAGCATGTAAGCATGTATCTGAAATCAGGAGCTGAAGAGACTGGAGCCATGACAGTATAAATTAAGAATGCCCAAGCCAAAATATAGTTGATTGAAAGGTAAATATTGCTATAAGAAAGAAATCAAGGAAAGGGTTAAACATAAAAAAAAAAAAAATCACTTCCAAATATATCCTGAAGTGGCCATAGAAAATGTTAACAGAGCTGCTGCCTTCATCCACTTCTATGTGTTTCTTACATAGCAGTCAAGAGAGATACAAGCAGAGTGACAGACCCATATTCTGCTCAGATGAAAAGAAAATTACCCCTAACATTTCTTACTAAGATGTTCAGCATTTATCTTACACATTCCAAAATGAATATACTGCCACAGTACAAATCTGCTTCTCATGTTAAAAAATGCACATTTTAGAAAACAGCTCACAAAGAACCCCACAATATTTTTATGTAAAAATGTCCTTCCTGTTTTAATTTTTTTCCTTTTCATAAATTAACTTTGTAGTTGACTGACCTGCTTTTGAACTAAATTTCAACATTCAACAAGGTCAAGGTGAACATTAAGTTTTAAAAACCAACCTATCGGATGCAAACATCATGGCCCAGGCACAAGGTTGAGGCACTTAACAGGCACTACATTTGCTAGATCAGTGCCATCTGTGTTGTATTTCCTCTCATCCTCCTCAGCATTGGCATATTTTGATATTATAGTCTGGCACAGATTTTTTTTTTTTAATTTCTTTTTTTAAAAAAGTTTTAATTTATTTTTCTATTTATCATATGACAAAAAGAATCAACACATTTTCCAGAGACGATACTTAGCACTTAGCAAATTTTAAGTATATAGATTTTTAAAATCTTCAGTCTAGAAGCCTTATATCAGTACAAAGGTGCTGACATTAAAATTCAACACTTTTGTTAATAATCCTTTAATTAGCTGCCTGGAAAATCCTAAATAATATCTGCATTATAGATGTTGAAAGATTATCTAGATTAAATAATTGCTTGATTAATCTAATCAGTTTTATATTATGGATGTAAAAGTGTAATATTGAAGAGGTAAAATATGGATATGCATTGGTATACTGTAAGCGATACATGACATTTCTGTCAGTTTTTGTAGATGTTCATATCATTGATCACAGATTGTCTTCAATTTGCCCATACAACCCCTATGTTAATCTCAGCCCCAGAGATAAACTTATGCAAAATAAATCAGTTCATTAGTAATGTTTAGAATCAATAGGAAACTGAGGTAAGTGGTAGTTTGTCTACAGCACATATTTACAAAGTGTTTGTAGATAGCTTATTTTCTATTTGCCCTGCTTGGGACAAAGATAAGTGGTGGGATGTGATTGTGAAAAATAATATATGAGAAGGAGAAAATGTTGACTGATAACTAATGATTATTGAAAGAATGTGAAGAAATAAGAGCACTTTTAATCATAGTTCTCCTGGGGTTTTTTGCAGAGAATGAGCTGAAAGAATTTGTCTCAATATACGGAAGAAGGGATTTAACCTCATGCTTTGCAAATCTCCTTCCTTCTTCCAGGAAGATAAAGCAACTTTGCATAGTCCCACCAGGTCATTCTGTGTAACTTACTTTCTTGTGGATTTTTCCCTAAAAGAATGAATCTCTAATAAATAAAATCTCTGATAGAAGACCAAGACAAAAGGAAATAGTTGTAATTCTTCTACCCTGTTCTTTCATTTCACCCTTCAAACATAAGATTTGCAACAATGAATAATGCAATGATGAATAAACATAACAAAAAAGAAAATAAAATGGATGGAATAAGGTAATAAAAAATGTTCAGCTATGACATAATTCTTAGACAGTTTAGAAAACTCTTCCACATAGATGGAATTCATGTTAGGTCTGACACTGCTTTTACTTTGTTAGAAGTCTTTACACACTAAAATAAGTAAATAATTTATGTAGATAAATCTCTATCTTAAATGATTATTACACTCTACAATTTTTCTATTAGTTCTACTCCATAATTTATTTTTAGGAAATAATTTTAGCCACTAGGAAGAATTTTAATTTTGTTTAATGAGCATTTTTAATCAAGAGCAATACATTATTATGGCAGCAAGAACTTTATTTTTAACCAGTAAGGCCAGATTTCTAAGAGAAAGAGCTTTAGCTGCAAATTCTTTGTGTTTTCACTATCTAAATATTATGTGCATTAATGTATGCAACAACTGGCCGCTTTTCCATCTTCCCTTCCATCCTCCCCTCCCTCTTTCTGTCCGTCTCCTTTTCATACAATCATAGAACGACTTAGGTTGGGATCTTAGAGGTCATCTACTCCAACCTCCATGCCATGGACAGGGGTGCTTCTCAGCTAGGCTTGGCTGCTCAAGGCCTCATCCACTCCAACCTGGAACACCCCCAGGGAGGAGGCAACCACAACCTCCCTAGGCAACATATCTAGAGTCTCACCACCCTTGTACTGAAGAACTTCCTAAAATCCAGTCTACACCTACTCTCCCTCTGCTTAAAATAATTCTCCCTTGTCCTCTCCTGTCTTCCTGCAGGATCCCTTTTCCTTCCTTTCTCCTGTCTTTTTGCCTTTCTTCATTCTTTCTATGTAATGTACCTCAGTAATTCCTTTTTTACAATTTACAGAATCACAAAGATACATAACACTTAAAAATACAAGGACTTGCAAGTATAACACTTGTAAAATCTTTGTAGGATGAATTTATTTCAAACTGTAAGTCAAGTGCATTAATCTACATCCTGATTTCAAAACCATTCAAAAATACAAGAAGGGTTCTTTTCTCCTATTTCCTTTGCTTCTCTCTAGAACATGATTTTTTGGTGAAATGTTGCAGAAGTAGAATTTCCATCATTTGCACTATGGATAAATATAGAACAAACTTAAGCTTGTACTGAGCCAAAACCACACAGTTAAGTTCATCAAACTCTAGACAAAACTTTAAAAAACAAAACAACATCTATGATGCCAAGATGTATCTTAATATGCAATTTTAATTCACATTTCTTTTTCCTGTAGTTCTGTGGTCATTATCTAAACATATGGAGGCACAGAAAACAGTTCCTCTTTCCTCACATAAGTGCACTCAAACATGTCTCAGAAGTGTAATGCCCTAATAAACAGAAAGAAAAAGTTCGAGGTGTTGATTTTCTTTCCTACTGTTTGAGCTAACTATCTAAGGAAAAATAAAAAGCTGTGTGGTGGAGGTGATGGTCAAATAATTGTTTCCAGTACCTTCTGATAGCCAAGAGACAAAGAAGATAAACATCTAGGTGTAGTGGAGGGGTAATTAATTACTGCAAGATTATATATCTGAAAATATTAATATTGTTTGTTAATATTAAATATTCAGGACTCGTGGTACCCCAATCACCAATTTAATAATAATAATAGGTTCTTTGCATCAGTCATGGAAACTTATATACAGGCAATAACAGGATCTAGCAATAACTAGTAAATATATACATTAATTGAACTCAATTGAACTGGCAGAGAAGGCTTTGTGGTTAGCGAACCGCTTGCAGTGAATACTCCGCTTGCTCACTAGATGGACGCAAGGAACTCCTTTCTGCTTATGGCAGAAGGCAATTAATGATTACAAGAGGCTTTAAGTATTTACTCACAAAAATATTATCTGACAGTATTTAATAGGAATTTCTATCATTGCAACATATAAATTTTTTTAAAGTATATTTTCACTTCTACATTAAAGAAATGCAACTGAGTTGTTTGGTTGGTGTGGTTTATTTATTTTAGTCTTTATTTCATATAATTAGCAATCAATTTCCACTGTGAACACTACACTTAACATTAAACAGACTTGTAATCCATTTCTGCAAAGTATATTTTATAATAAGCTCTTACTGAGAAAAAAGAATGATGAGAAAGTAATTGAATGAATGACACTGGAAGAAAAAAATATAACCAGTCTATTGCACAGTTATTTTGCTATCAAAAGCATCCTAAAAAAAATGCATAAAAGTGCCAGAAGTCTTTTATTTTAGAGGTTCATACATCAAAAATATCTAATTATTGGTGAGGTTATCAAAAAAACAGCTTCACATCAAGGTAAGAAATTGGGTGTTATGATGTCTTTAATGGCTTATGTAAAATGGTACAGTATGAAAATGTAAGATAAACTTGTATCAAATTTATTTGGTCCTAAGAAAACATAGTACCATTTGTTTGTTTGTTAATTTGTTTGTTTTCTTTTCTCTGTATTTCCTTTATAGATGACCTGTTTATGACCAACACCAGCAAGAAAAAAAGCTGGTTTAACATTATTGTCATGTTTTTTACTACTAAAATAGCAGTTTGTCTATGTACTATACAGTTGGTGCTTTTAAAGACTGGTGTTTTTCAGCCCCACATATTCCATTTAAATTTGTGTTTCCCCTAATATAATCTCAGGAAAATATTGTGTGCATCATGTCTAAAAGCAGTACATTTACATTTTCTATCATCAGACCCTGATAAATCATACATCTACCTTTACTGCATTTTTAGAATAAAACAAATTTCATATAGTAGCCATTTAAAAAATTAGGTTTAAATGTCAAAAGTAAAGAGAGAAATGAAAATCATATCTACAAAATATTTCCTTGTATATAATTCCCTCTGACTTTGTTCCATAAGGTAGTTTAGAACTATCTTCCAATACCGGTGTTGAAGTTAGTCAAACATTTTCTAAGCCTTTCATTCTTGAAGAGGACTTGCAAAAGAGGCATAGAGACTTTTCACCAAGTCCTGTAAGGACAAGGGACAACAGTTTTAAACTGAAAGATGGTACATATAGATGGAATATCAGGAATAATTTTTTTTTTTTTTTAAATTAGGATAGTGAGACACTGGAAGAGGTTAACCATAGAAGAGGTGAATGTCCCATCAATGTAGTTATTCAAAGTCATGTTGGATGCAATTTTGAACAATCTGGTCTAGTGAAAGATGTCTCTACCCAGGGTAAGGGATGTTGAACTAGATGATCTCTAAAGAATCCTTCTGACTCAAAACAGTCTGATTCTATGATTCTAAGGCAGATGCTAGTAACAGAACTCCTTACATTCCCTGCCTCTTAGACAAATATATAAACTCAAGTAAATACAACTAACATTTCTTCTTTATAGTTGGAGAACACATCTAGGCAGCAGGCAATTCTCTATTTTTTCTAGGTTTTTTGTTTTGTTTTGAATGATAGAAGAATACAATTAATTTTATAATCATATTTTACTGACCCTTTATATAGAGTCAAAAGTCTTAAATAAAGCAAACTTTGTATTGACATTCTGCAAGTTCCTTTATACACTAATAAAAATTTCCAAACTTGCCATTCTGAGATAAATAGTATGCAACATTAGACTTATCCAGTGGAAAACAGGCATTTTTACATGGTTATTTATTCTTGGTTTTAGTTTTAAGCTTGAGGTATTTTTCACATATGTAGAAATGCAGAGCACATTTAAAGAATCCTGTCAGGCTGAGATCAAGGGTACTGAGAAGCCTATAAATACAAAGATACTTGTATGAAAAGTGGGAGAGAGACATGTAATTTTCAGCTATCAATATGTTTTGGATCTGTTAGTGTCTTTTTGTATACTGTTCTCTGTTGAACTTCCTGTTTTGCCCCCAAGACTCTTTATTTTTGCTAAATTTCTGGTTCTCTGGATGCGTTAAGGAAAATGAAAAGAAAAAAAAAAAGTTGTCTATACTTCAAGAAATGAAGAGGGGATGGAATAAATGCCTATTTGAATTAACGAGTGAGTATATTTCAACTACAGTATAGCTAAAGGATTTTTATTTCTCCAATCTATTTTCCTAATGAGGCATATATTAGGTTCGATATGTATTTAGCTCAGCTTGAAGTATTCATTACAGCACCATAACATTAAAAAGCAGCTACAAAAGACAGTTCTCCTTCATGACTTTTGTTAAAATTAAGCTCTACTTAAATTACACAAATAGCCAGCCAAACATCTAATCATGACTACCTTGAGTGAGACATTTACTTTTTTATGGAGGAAGAACACATCCTTCATGTAGTATTGAACTGTTATTCTATGCATACAGCTGATCCAGGTAGCTACATAATTTTTATTTCTCACTTTTCCCCCCTTACAACTGATAATTACATTTGTCTGGTTAATAACATATTTTATAAAACTGTGATGTATATTTTCAAAGGCATGGTTAGTAGTTAAGCATTTAATTAAAACCCCAAAGTGGGTAGATGCTTAGTTGATACCTTTCACCAGTACTTTTAAATTATTATTCTCCTTGTTTGTGTTTTCTACATTAACTGTTCCGCATTCTTACAGAGCATCCAGAGTACTTAGTGAACAGAGTCTAGAACAAAGCTATTAAACAAAATTCCATTTTCATAATGTTTGTCCTTCTTCTTTTTCCTCCTTTTTTTTTTCTTTACTAGTTAATTTCAGATAGTTTTAAGCCTTTATTTAATAGAGTAAATCTACCAGAAACCACAATAAAATGGACTGTCATAACTTCTTCAGTAAACCAGTCCCTCTCCCTTTTCTATTATTCCCTCAGAAAAGAGAAAGACTTCACTCTGGGAGGGGTTTTTGTTTGTTTGTTTGTTTTTTAATTCAGATTTTCTTGTTTGCTGGTTAGGTTTGATTTGTTGTTGTTTTGTGTGTGTGTGAACATATTTATTGCACAAAATTTCACTAAAAAGAGAAAGAATTGTAATGGTGTCTTTGCTGGAAATGGGCTAGTTGCATTGCACTACCATAGAACTACAGCAGATTTGATGTTCACAGAGAAATAATAAACAGTTATTATCCTGATCCCCATACACGGTTTGGCCTACAATGACTGTCAAGTATTTGTCGAGAAACAAACAAATCAGGTACCCACAAGGACAAAGCAGAAAGATGCATAATTAAGCAAAACCTGAATAATTACATTTAATTTATCTGACATTTCTGAATGTTCTATAGCTGGCATATTAATAAACTTATATTGCAAAGTAAAAGAGTACAGAGACATACTTTTAAAAAAAAAAAAAATTGCAGCACTCTAGTGAATCTGTGCACAATCGTGGTGACACTGGGTTTGCAATTCTTGTAAGTTTCAGTTGCCTGGCATAAACCCAACTTCTCAACTGCCCCTGTTGAATTCTGCAGCCTCTGGTACCAATGCAATGCATCTGTAGCATCTGTGTTTATAAAAACAACACCAAAAATGTGGAATTGTTATTTCTGAACCTTAGTTATTACCATCACTGATATTGTTCCAATGTATTCTCTTTCTCACAGAGCAGCACTGCTTGCTTAAATGCACTATCTCTGATAGATATTTCTTAGCAATATTTCATTGAAAGCAAATATATTAATTGAAAAAAAAGTTACCTTTAGTCACACTGGGCTGAGAATCATAAAACCATTTTCACTTTTGACATCTGCTCTTAGAAAATGTAAATGACAGTCACAGGAATGTACGCTTGGCCCACTCCTTTTTCCCACAACAACCCTAGAATTTCTTTTTTCTTTCCTCGCTCCAGGCCATAAATACTGAAAATCCTAATTAAAACACAAAGTTTGACTCTGTTCTCTTTAGGGATTACAGGAACTAGTAAGTGAAAGGAATGTGAATTAAAAAATTATACTGGTCCCAACAAAGACACCCTTAGAGTTTTAAATTGTTAACTTTTCTTTGCTCTGGGATCATGTACCTTGTAAGGGAAATAGTTACTGTGGAAAAACTAATGAATGTAGACATCATTCAAACGAGTTTCACACATCCATGAAGTGTCAATGTGAATAGAATTTCAAACAAAAACATCTAAGCAATTATGCAAGAAGGAAAGAATTATATTCGCTAGACACAAAGACAGCTTTGTTTCCTCTGACTTCATAGAAATAAGGGCACTTGTGTTTGCGTGTGTATGTAAAGTACGCCTTTACAGTAATAGAAAGACTTCACCACTTGAACAAACCAGTCAAGAAAGCTGACACATCTCCAGAGCTGATATCAAGAGTTGTAGGTCAAGGTCAGGCTAAGCATATCCTCTCCTTGTACAAGGTAACTTTGATCGTTGCTTCTCTTCTCCGTTTTTGTTTCTCCCAGCAGTAACACAGTCAACTTGAAAAGTCAAAAAGGTAGCTCTGTTTGCCAGAATCTTACCTGGATGTAGCCTCCTTGTTGATAGAAAACCAGTCTAACAGTGTGACTGTATAATTTCTGCAGCAGATGAAGAAAGGACAGTTAGTTTCATGGGGTACTCTTGCTCCATCTCTGGTACCATATCAAAAAATCAATTCTAAAAACAACTCTGGATACACATAACAAACCAGATTCTGTCTTTAATATTTTATCAAAACAAATTGCATATCAAATAATGGATTTTTTCCAAATAAGCAATGATTTTTCCATGATACATGATTTAGCTGATCTTGCAGTGCTTAATAAGTGATCTTACATTATTTTAATAGAATTGATTAGGCTTTTCAGGGCTATGAAAATATTTATTGAAAAAAAAAAAAAAGAATGGAATAGAATAGAATGGGATGGGATGGAATAGAGTGGAATAGAATAGAATAGAATAGAATGGATTTCAGTTGGAAGGATCTACAATGATCATCTAGTCTCTTGAGAAAGAGTGACTCGATCAGAGGAAAAAGACCTGGAGCAATTGGCTGATAGCCAGATGAATAGTGTACAGTGTGCCCAGTAGGGCTAAAGAAGCACTTGTCCCCTGTACTCGGTACCAGTAAGGTTGCAACTCCAATACTGTGCTCAGTTTTGGGCCCCTCACTACAAGAATGACATTGAGGTGCTAGAGTGTACCAAAAGAAGCAAAATGAAGTTGGTGAGGAATCTACAGCACAAGTCTTCTGAGCAGCAGTTAAGGGAATGAGTGTTTTTTGTCTGGAGAAATTTGAGGCTATGAGGATACCTTATTGTTCTCTTCAACTACCTGAAATGAGGTTGTAGAGAGGTGGTTGTCAGCCTCTCCTCCCAAATAACAACAAAAACGACATGAGGAATTGGCCTTGAGTTCTGCTATGGGAGGTTTAAAATACATTTTAGGAAATATTTATTCACTGGAAAGGTTGTGAGACACTGGAGAAGGCTGCTCAGGGAAGTGGTGGAGACAATATCCCCAAAGGTATTTAAAAGGTATACAGATATGGTGCAGAGGGATGTGGTTCAGTGGTGTATTAGTAATGCAGGTTAATGGTTGGACTTGATGATATGAAAAACCTCTTCCAATCAAAATGGTTTTATTATTTTCTCCAAGGTGCCTCAGATGAGAACCCAATAATCAAAAAGAAAGGGACAAGAAGAAAATTAAGCCTTCTCAAAATTTAAATCACCAAATAAATGTTTGTATATCTTTGTACAAACGTAAAGACAATCTAAGATGATTAAGCTTCTAAATCAGACATCTGAATCTACCATATAATATGGCATTCAGTACAGAACCAGATGCTTAGAAGGTAGATATTGGAGCAGCTCATGTTTAAATATAAAAAACTTTAATTAGACTTAATTTTTAGATCTTAATTACAACAGACATTAAATTAGAGTTGAAATATTCACAACTTTTCATTTAACAGATGAGGGACTGTACAGACAGGATATCCAGGATTCAAATCTGAAAAAGGCCTTCATGGTGAAATTATTCATAATACCTATGTGGGGCTTTCCCCCTCTATTTTGTGAATCTTACTCACAAAATGGAATGCATAGCCACTAAGTGCTTAGTGTGAAATAAATTTGCTAGGCACTAACTTTTGACTTTTAACTATTATAATAGTTTATTTATATTAGGCTTCCAGAAGAGTTGCTATCTAATCAAGAATCTAATTTACACAAATAAATGATACTGTGGTTTACAACCCATCTGAAGTGCACTGTGTAAGGTATATAATATAATGCACTCTCAAGTGCTAAAAGCAGAAGTAATCAACAAAATAATGGCAGGATAGCTGATGTGCACTTGCAATAAAAGCCTTTTTGTTACTATTCTATATGTGATAAGAGGAAAAAGCAGAACTGATGAACACTAAGTCCAGTCACTGAGAGGAAAAAGTTACATAAAAAGCAGTAAAATGAAAGTTAACAAGTAATGTAGATTTATGTTAGAAGTAGACATACAAATGATCAAAGTTATTTTTAATACTAGGGTTAGTATTAGCTTAATATATATATTTTTAATCAGAAGTCCAGAGCATGCATCGAGTTAAATATTTGAATGAAAACAACTTTTTCAGTTTTCAGAACTTGAGAAAATACATGGTTGTCAGTCAATGAAAACAAATTAAAACCACTGTATGGAAATCTAAGCTACTGTACAATAGAAGAAATAATTAGAACTTGCACAAACTCGTGGATACTAAATTAAGTGTAACCATGCTAAAAAAAAAACCAAAAGCAAAAAAACCAAAAAAAGCCCACAAAACCCCCACAAATAAATGCATTTTGAAAAATCTATTCTGTGCCCATTTGCTATCAATAAACTAAAGCAAGTGGTGGAATACTATGAAATAAATAAATTAAAATTCTGAAATATTGTGTCAGAAAAATTGTTTTTTCCTTGATACGAGAAAAAGAACTAAAAAATCAAGAGAAAACCAACGAAGAATACCAACCAACCAACCAAGATTCACTTTACTGTAAGGATGTATTAAATGTAGCAGAGCTCTGGACCCAAATGAACAGTTGATTAAAATTGGTGTAGTACCTTTAATTTTATTAGCATTGCGCAATTTGCAGCAACTGAAAACTTGGCCAATAAGTTTAAGGAATAAATGAATACCAGATGACATGACTGAGCCTTATAAAATAACAAATGGTTTAAAAGCAATTATATGTCTTTGTTTTCCCCTTTCATTACAAGGATAAAAGACCAAATGTTTTAATTAAGAAAAAGGTAGTAATAGTGACAAAAAAACCCAAACATACAGGCTGGGGGTGGCACCAAAAGGGTTTTATTACAAATTGGTACTGGAAAGCAGCAAAGTTTAGGTTTTCTTATCTGATACTTTCCTCATACAAACAAGTTTTGAGTTCGGTTTCTGTAATGAGCATTCTTCACTTTTGATTTGGAGTCTCTTTGTGTTTTTCGGTCTTTTCCTCATACCTTTCTTAGTATGGTCTACTCTAATATATACATTTTGCCTTCAATGTTAGAACAGGTTATTTCTGAAGTAAGCATGTCAGAAGAAGTAAAATCCCTGTTAGTCCTAAAATAAACAAACAAACCCCAAGAAACAAGCAATCAAAACATTAAAAAAACCACACACACACAAAAAAAAAAAAAAAAAAAAAAAAAACAAAAAAAAAAAAAAAAAAAAAAAAAAAAAAAAAAAAAGAAATCAGAGAACAGTAATGCATTTAGAACCACATGAATAAACTCACAGAAAATATCTCTTAAAACAGCTTAAGCTATCTTATCATTTACTTGCTCTAATGAGACTAAATTCTCTCTGGGTAAGATTATTGAAAATAAACATAGTATATAATTGTTTAGCAAACCAGTCCTAATAATGCTAGTGACTAGTCATTCACTCAGAGACAGGTGAATTAGGAATCCAGTGCAATGTCAGATATCTAAATTCTGGTAGATAACATCTTCCTCTGGAGGTCTGCAACATTATCTGCTTCTCTCTACCCACTAGATAAGAAAGGCAAGCACTTAGAGGATGTAAAGTTCAGTACCCATCCAAACAATACATGAAAACACATCATTTAAGTGAACAGAGTATAAGTGTACAGAAGAGAAATTACCATTTTTTCTAAACCAAGCCTGTCTTTCACATATTGTTTGTACTTTTCTGTACCTATGATTGTGTCATACTGACTGGCCTTTTGAACGAAGAACTATTTCATTTGTCTTTATTACACTTTTATACAAGGTTATTATTATTGCTGTGACTGTCTCTATTATTATTTATAAAAAACATTCATAGAGAAAATATGATGTTATATACAGTCAAAATTTGACACATCATAGGCATAACATCCTAGTCTCCAAACTGGTAAAACATGCGTTCAGTGGATGAACAGTGGATGAACTCAGTGGATAAAACACTGGCTTGACTGCCACACCCGAAGAATGACTGTCAATGGGTCCATATCTAAGTGGAGGCCAGTGACAAGTGGAGTCCCTCAAGGATCAGTACTGGGACCAGTCTTGTTTAACATCATCATTTGCAACTCAGACACTGGCACTGAGCGCACCCACAGCAAGTTTGCTGATGACACCAAGCTGTGTGGTGCAGCCAACACCCTGGAGGGAAGGGACCTTGAGATGCTGGAGAGCTGGACCAAAGCCAGCCTCATGAGGTTCCACAAGACCAAGCACAAGGTCCTTCATTGGGGTCAGAGTAATCCCAATCACCAATATAGACTGGGCAGTGACTGGCTTGAAAGTAGCCATGAAGAAAAGGAATGGGGGTTTCTGGTGAATGAGATGCTCAAAATGATCCCTCAGTGTGCACTTGCAGCCCAGAAAGTCAACCGTATCCTGCGCTGCATCAGGAGAAGTGCGGCCAGCAGGTAGAGGGAAGTGATTCTTCCCCTCTGCTCCACTCTGATGAGACTCCACCTGGAGTGCTGCGTACAGTTCTGGGGCCCCTATTACAAGAAGGATGTAGACATGCTGGAGCATGTCCAGAGAAGGACCGTGAGGATGATCAGAGGGCTGGAGAACCTCTGCTATGAGGACATGCTGAGAGAGTTGTGATTGTTCAGTCTGGAGAGGAGAAGGCTCTAAGGAGACCTTATTGTGGCCTTCCAGTATATGAAGGGGGCATACAAGAAAGCTGGGGAGGGACTTTTTAGGATGTCAGGTAGTGATAGGACTAGGGGATGGAGCAAAACTAGAAATGGGTAGATTCAGATTGGATGTTAGGAAGAAGTTCTTTACAATGAGGGTGGTGAGACATTGGCCCTGACAATTCTATGGTTCTATGATTCTATGAAGGTAAGCCAAACAAACCAGAGAAATGTTAATGATTTAAACCTAAGTAAATGATGCATGACATAGAGTAACTGTATATTTTCCAAGATCCCTTCCAGGTATCACTTCTTTGACATGGCTGAAATGACTAAACTGAACAAGACTAAAATGTCTTCTCTTTAAGACCTCTTAAAAAAAAATGTTGATATTCTTACAGGGTTTCCTCTTCATTGCATAGCACCATTATACATCTGTTGACCTAGTAAAAAAGAACAAAACAAAACCCAACAAAAATAAAAAAATCCATAACACACACAGACTCAGGCTTTTCAGCTGGCTTAAATATTTAATGTGTTTTATTACCATTTTGAAGAAAAACAGTGCAACTCAAAGCTTTGAAGAAGAGATCACATAACCTATAATGGGATTTCCCAGTGTTCCAGAAGGAGTAAAGATAAAGATGCCTTTGACACTCCTGTGGTTCAAAACAGTTTCACTGTTGTGGACATTTACAAATATTTATTTGCATTTAGCAGAGTAAAACTATTTAAGTATTACCCACTCCCAGTGTGTTATGAATAACTATTTCTTTGGTAGCTTACCTAAAATCAACTGTTTGAAATTTAAGGCTTTGATTCTAAGCTAGCAGTCTGGGCTCTGTCTCCAGTCAATGAAGGCAAAAGGAGGATCCTCTCAAGGGAGGTATTTTACACAGTAGTAGAGACTTATATTCTTTACCCATCTCTCCCTCTCAGTACTTCTTTCCCTTACCTCCCTCCTAACCCCAAGACATCAGAGACAGCTTAACTAGAGTTCAGACAGATTCCTGAAGTAAACAGACATTGTCTCTCATTCAAGATGGCTTTCTTCTATATCTTGCATGTTTACAATATCTATACTTTCATCTTAAGGCAGAATCCAGTGCTGTATTATGCATTTTTGTTGTGCCCCACAAAACATTTACTGAAATATGGTTGATCTCCTAGACTTAATAACGTGCAGTATATTTACTCGTTGCATTTCATCTATTGATTTGATGTACAGTATTTGGCTCAGGGAAAAGTTATGGTGAGATGTCAAATAAGAAGATATTAAGATGTTTCTATAGTTAATGCTTCCTTTGATATATGATATCTAAACAACTGTTATGAATTGTTATGAATTATGAATTGTTATGAAACAATTGCTATGAATTATCTACCGGTTCCTTCAGTTGGATATCATCATGCTCCATGGACTTGCACACCTTCAGGTTCTTTAGATGGCCAAAAATCTGATCTTTCCTTATAGTGAGCAGATCTTTCTTTTCCCATACCCTAACTTTGTTTTCTGGAGCTTGGATGGTGTCAAGTGAGTATTGAGGCAAAGTAGTCATCGAGCACCTAAGCCTTCTCCATATGTGTTGTGTCAACGTCTAGATTTTCCTTTTGGAGAGGCCTCACATCTTCCTTAGCCCTCTTTTTATTTTTTTTTTTTTTCTTTCACTGCTGCACCTGAAGAAATTGTTATGTCCCTAGCCAAGTTTAATTCTAGTTGCATTTTTGCTTTCCTTATCTGATCCCTGGCTGCTTGGACAATTTCTTTGTAGTCTTCCCATATGATCTGTTCTTGCTTCCATTGCTTATAGACTTTCCTTTTTTTCTTTTTTTTTTTTTCCCCAGTTAAGTCCAGAAGCAACTTTCTCATCCACACCAGTCTCCTGGCACTCTCGCATGCCTTCTTTCTTCTTGCAATGCAGTGCTCCCAGCATTGGAGGAGATGGTCTTCTAATATTGATCATCTTTCTTGGGCTCCTACCAATTTACAGAAGGCCTCATACATTTGGTCTTCTTGGTCAGGTGGCCTCTAGCAGATCCCCACTATAATATGAGCCATGGATTAGATCAAACATTTTCCAGGATTCCTTAATTAAGATGGAGTTAGGGCCTCAGCTTCCTCATCTAGACATCTAACATTTTGTCTAATTTCATGTGCCTAATATACCATTTTCCCCACAGTGGAAAGTGGATTTTAAAGGCTTATCTATGGATGATGGATCCCTTTTTCAGTGGTAGAATGTGTCACAGTTCCCACCCAGTCTGTGCACTGGGATGAAAAATACACCATTAACTTCCGTATTCTTCTTTCACAGGCAATCCCAATAGACAGGGATGGTGCTATAACCGTGTTTTGGGGGAAACAAATGGGTGAGTAGCCCCCACCATCAATGGCCTGGGGCTATCACTGTGACTAAAATGGTAATAGTTTGATACAGAATGTTTGGTCAAACCAAAGAATCCAGTATTTGGGGGAGATTTTATGGTCAAGAATGAAAGCTACAATGTCATATATTCTGTGAAGTGTTTCCTAGACTGTTGCTGTTAGAAGAAAAACTACCTATTGTTCTAATTCTGAAAAGTCCTGTGCAAATACACCAGATGTACATCTCAAGTATCAAACCCTAGCTTAGAGGGAATAGAGCCAATAACACATATAATGCAAGAATGATGGGATTACCATCCATGTGCCAATTTCAAATATGGAGCTGTCACACATGTAGACATATTTAAAATAAGTAATGAAAATGAAGCTCAAAACCACATATTCTACTATATGATTTACTTAGCATTATTCTTTTAATTGAAGTTCAAGCATCTTCTGTTAGAAATTGGTGATAAATAACAGTTACAGATGCTGGAAAGTAATACATCATCTGATGTCTTTCCTCTATCTCTACAATGAGTTATTATCCCATTACTGTTATTACTTTGGAAAAGCCTGGTAATTTTGGTGACATTGAGTAGATTATAACAGCCTTTTTGGCTGTGCTGCACAGAAAGAGGTCCAAAGGAACTGAAGCCAGCAGTAAGTCTTTATCCTTTCCTGCCATAATGATACACTAATTTTCCATGTTGTATATTAACCACTGCAACATTCTTGAAAAACCTTTTTTTTTTTTCATGTTGGAAAACTGTTTACTGTATATGTCATTGATGTATCTAGCTTTGCATGGATTTCCAGGTAGTCACACCCTTCAGGCCAGAAGGTATGGAAGGAATCATGCTCATAATGATAGAATCAGAGAATGGTAAGGTTGGAAAGGACCTCAAAGACCATCTAGTTCCAAACCCCTTCCATAGGAAGGGACACCTCCCACTAGTACAGGTTACTCAAGGCCTCATCTAACATGGCCCTGAACACCTCCAGGGAGCAGCCACAACCTCCCTGGGCAACCTGTTCCAGTGTCTCACCACTCTCACTGGAAAGAATTTCCTCCTAACATCCAGTCTAAATCTCCCCTCTACCAGTTTAAACCCATTTCCTCTCGTCCTGTCATTACAAAACCGTGCAAACATTCCTTCCCCAGCCTTCCTGTAGACCTCTTCAGATACTGTAAGGCTACTATAGGGTCTCCTCGAAACCTTCTCTTCTCCAGGCTGAAGAGCCCCAACTCTTGTAGCCTGTTCTCATAAGAGAGCTGCTCCAACCCTCTGATCATCTTTGTGGTCTCCTCTGGACCAGGTCAAACACTTCCGTGTCCTTCCTGTGCTGAGGGCTCCAGAACTGCACACAGTACTCCAGGTGGGGTCTGATGAGAGCAGAGTAAAGGGGCAGAATCCCCTCCCTTGCCCTGCTGGCCACACTACTCTTGATGCAGCCAAGGACTCAGTTGGCTGTCTGGGCTGCATGTGCACACTGCAGGCTCATGTTGAGCTTTTCATCAACCCAGACTCCAAGGTCCTTTTCCTCAGGGCTGCTCTCCAGCCATTCACCACCCAGCCTGGATTTGTGCTTGGGATTGTGCCTACCCAGGTGCAGGACCTTACACTTGGCCTTGTTGAATTTCATGAGGTTGACCTGAGCCCACCTCTCCAACCTGTCCAGGTCCCTCTGGATGACATCCCTGCCCTCTGTCAAGTTGACTGTGCCACACAGCTTGGTGTCATCTGCAAACCTACTGAGGGTGCACTGATTCCTCTGTCTATGTCACTGACAAAGATGTTATACAACACTGGTCTCAGCACTGACCCCTGAGGGACATCACTTGTCACTGGTCTCCAGGCGGACATTGTGCCCTTGACCACCGCTCTCTGTGTGCCACCATCCAACCATTTCCTTATCCAGCAGTGATCCACCCATCAAGTCCATGTTTTTCCAGTTTGGTGACCAGGATGTCATGTGGGACAGAGTCAAATGCCTTACTCAGGTCCAGGTAGATGTCATCAGTTGCCCTTCCCTTGTCCACTGTCACTGTGAATTTGTCATAAAAAGCCACCAAATTTATCATACTTTGTAATAACCTCTCTTGGATCAGACTTACTGCATCAATGTTACAAACCATTTGACCCTGCAGCTTCTCTGACTCCGTAGAGTATCCCTGAAACATGACTATTATTTCGCATGTTTTGTGGTTGGTTGGTTGTTGGTTTGGCTTTTTATTTTGGGGGAGGCAGGTTTTTTTTTTTTTCATTTGGTTGATTGGTTGTTTTTTTGGGGGGGATACAGTTTTGTTTTGTTTTTAAATTCAATTAATGCAACATAATGTGAAGTCTGTATTGTAATTTATTGATTTTTAATGGTTGAAACAAGGTTTTTGTGCGAGGATACTAGAAGGCTTCTGAAGATGCACGGGCTGCTCAGATATGTTTGGGAGGACTTGGAAGAGGAAACAAAACCACAGTTACTACAATTCCTTCATGAACACATGTGGAGTAAATCTCATCCCTATATCTTGCTCAGATATTGTCTTGGACAGTGCACTTTGAGTAACCCAAATTGGTCAGGGAGTAAAGCGATGACTAAGAATTCTGTGTTTCAAGAAATCCACATATTGAAGTTCTAGAAAAGCATATAGTATAATATTACAGTTAGCCATAGTACTAATAATAGTGCTAACACAAGTACACACATATAAAATTACTCTAATTGTTGGCAGTTATGTATGTCATATTCTCATTTAAAACATGTTAATTATTCATCTTGGAGTAAGGAGTAAGACAAAAAGAGATTGAATGTACATTGATTTGTGACCTGGACAACTTTTTTGTTGATTCATTATGAGAATGAATAGAACATCAAAATACTTCCCACATTTGTATGGAAAAAAAAACCAAAACCAAATAACAAAACCAACCAACCAAACAAAAAAAATACACCAAAAAACCCACAAACAAAGAAACAAAAAACCCCACAAAACCCCAAAATGATCGAAGCCTAGAGACAGGAAGTGAAAAATACCGATGAAAACTTAGAGTGGTGTGTTATATTTATACTTCTGATTCGTGAGCTCAGTTTTTTCATGTTTTCATCTACAGATAGTAAAATACAGTCTTCTGTGATCATAAAAACCATGAATTATTATTACCTTTGCATAATTATTCATTTTAGATCTTGCAAATGCCACTGTAAGTACTAACACTAAGTTCAGCTATGATGTAATTGTACTTAAGATTGTCATTTCTCACAAACTGTCTCATGTATTAGTTTCTGTATAGTACATCAAAATTTCTAAGTGACTTACTAAATGAGATTCTGTCTTTGTACACTCCTCAAAAATAAGTATTAAATTGTGTATTATTTTACTGTCCTCAAAAACCTATGTCCATATACTATGAATCACACAATATAAAATGCTCATCATACCCAAAGCAGTCCATAATGAAATCTTAATTATCTATTGCTAATATATCTGTGTTAATGACAGACATAACTGGAAAGAAAAGCCTGGTTTTGTTGTGGGGATTTTTCATCAGGAGACATTGACGTGAGCTGTGACTGACATTCAATGGAGAAACCTGTGAATATTAGATCATAATATGCTCTCTAGATTTTAATGTAGCAAGGGGGTTCTTTGAAAGAATACAAATATTATGCACTTTAAGCATCTAAGGCTGAAATAACATAATAAAGCTACACCATAGCTGCAGGATTATTTTTACCTATTGTCATTTTTCTGTGAGCATTGAATAGGTTTGACTCAAATGGCTACGTGATATGCATTAAACACGTTTAAGTGCTTTGATAGGCTAGAGTTGACATCAGGATAGTAAATTTTCCAGGAACTTCTCCAGAAACTTATAAAAGCAGAGCTCCTCTGTTGGTTTGGAGCAATGTACTAGATATGGACTATGACATTATTATTTTTTTTAAAACAAGATAAAATAACCTAAGACCTCTTTTCCTTAATATTCTGTTATTTTTCTGTAGAGAATGTGCTACTACAGGTGTTCATCAGAATATTTATGCAAAGATTTTGATTAGTAAACAAAATTTCCCCTTCTGCTGCTTGTGCCCAGCTGCAGTGGTGATACGGAATTTGCCAGTTATGCCTCTTTCTGCTGAAAAAGAGTGAAAATAAACTCACAAAGAATATATATATATATAAATATATATATATAAATCTTGTTGTCTCTNATCAGAGTTCCCAGGAGGGGCTCCCAACCACCCTTCCACCTTCTTCCCACCCCTCTACCTTACCCCAGGGTTTGCCTTATGTGCAAGGTGAGTTTGGAGGATCGGCCATGGAGGTTAGAAGAAGAGTGGTTAGTTAGGTTACTCAGCAGAGAGGAGAGGACCCACTGGCTCCCAGAGAGAACGAGCGACTCTGTGTGTTATCTATGTTTGTGTTCCTGTTCTTATACATCTCATCAAGACTATGAGTGAAGTAGACATCACCATTGTTTTCTTTTCACAGCCTATGAAATAATTTTCTCCATTAAAATATTCCAATTAGTCTCAAACCAGCACAATGTTTAATCATTATCACTAGCACATGGGCACACACATTCAGTTGTTTAGTATGTTTCATAACTTTCATTTAAGAGCATGACTTCAAAACATCCAAAATATGATGTGACAACTTAGATTCGTAATATTGTGCTGACTGAATATAACTATGTTTTTAGGCAGTTGTGTTAGGTACATACTCTTACAGAATGGTTGATTACACAGAATCACAGAATCAAAAAGTAGGTAAAGAATACTTACTGATTAATCTCAGACAGCTGTGCCTTGTATGCCATTTTAGCTTTATTTTACAGATTATACTGAACTAGCAGTTTGTTTTAATCTGCACTACAGACCTTGTTATAACATGATAAATCAGAAACTTCAGGTGATCCACAAAGTGAGATGATTTAGGATTCTAAAGTAATCAGTAAAATAAATTGATGTGCAGATACTGCTTGTGATGGCACACTAGAATAATCACTGCTAACAATTGTTTTGAGTTGCAGAGCTATGAATTTTAGGGCTTAATGTGTGGTATTCTACTCTATTATTTCTTTGTTTGGTTAGTGTTTTGGTTTTGTGGTTTTGGTTTTGTTGTCTTGTCCTTTCCTCAGGCCTAAAATGCTAGTTAGAACAAACCTTTGAGGAAAATTAATTGTGTGTGGATCCCTGAAAAAAACCCAACACTTTCATGTTTCGATGTTTGTTACAGGGTTGGGATTATTTTTTTGTCTCTATTGCCAGAAGCTGTGAAATAAAAAATTCTTGCACAGTAAAAAAAATTAAAGGCAGTTCAGTACTGTAATTCTAATAAAATGTTAATGCATTTTAAAGATAGTACTTACAACAACAATTAGTAATTAAAATATAGAGAAAATATAAATAAATTCTAAATATAAATTTAAAGTAAAAATTCAAATACTCATAATTCTTCTTTTTAAAACTATTGCTGTTGCAAACCCTAACGTGGTGTTGTGCCACTTTCTAAAGCTGAACTCTTACTAAAAATGATCCATTCAGTAACAAAATAAAAGGAATACATTTTCATTACTTTCTAATTTAATCCTACTGAAAATAAATTAAGATGTTCACAGAGGTGGCTTCTTTTCTGCATTCTGACTGTAGCATACGGTCAGTTCATCACATGTCTCTGCCACTTCAGTCCTTCATGAGCTTCGCTAATATGAGGCCTTCATATAAACTTGAGTTCTTAACAATCTGATCCAGTGTGAGTCCTTTCCATAGGTGTAGTCCTTCACAGAGTCCTCCAGACTTTGTGTCCCATAGAGTCGCAAATCCTCTACAAAATCTCTTTCTCCATGGAGCCACAGGTCCTACCAGGGGCCTGCTGCAGCACAGTCTTTCCTTGGTGTCCCAGCCTGCTTCAGGTATATCCACCTGCCCTGTCATAAGGTCCTTCATGGGCTGCAGGTAGACGGCTGGCTTATCATGGTCTTCATCATGGGCTCCAGGGGAATCTCCACTCTGATAACTGAATCATCTCCTCCATCATCATCAGTGACACTGGTGTATGCAGACTTGTTTCTTTCAAATATTCATACATCTGTCTCCAACTCCATTTACTGTTGTGGAGAAGCTTATTCCCCCTCTTTCTTATCACAGAGGCATTACCATCGCTGCTGCTGGACTCAGTCTTGGCCAGTACTGGCTCCATCTTGGAGCCATCTGGAATTGGCTGTATTAGAAATGGGAGAAGCTTACAGTAGGTTATCACAGCAGCCATTCCTGTGGCCTCCCCTCTGCCAAAACCTTGCCACACAAACTACAATACATAATTATTTATAAATATTATTTCTTACAGTGATTGTTTGATAATGGTATAAAAGATAAAGTTAATAAGTGCTACACAATGGGTATAAAACGAAGTCAAAATCTCACTGAAAAAAAATAATGAGATTCCAATATTCAGGACATTAACTTTTTAAAGGAAGGAGAATGAGAGTGGTTAAAATTATAAAAGGACAAAAAAAATCCAAAAGCTACTAAAAGGAGAGACAACCATTTCTTGGTTTAGAAAAGTATTTCTTGGTTTCTTATGGTCAGATAGAAGTTGATTTCAGGTGCCTATGTCATAGTTTCATATCGCAATACAAGCAATTTACAAATCTGTTCTTGGGAAGTGGTTTTGAGAAATTTACATGATTTGAACACATGAAGGCATTTTAGTATGTAAATCTTTTACTTTCATGGTTACAGAGCACAAACGCAGATTTTTCTCTAAGCTCAGAAGCCATCTCTATTTGTTTTTAAACACAAATCACATGGAATATTCATTGAGGTATGAGAACAGAAATTTAGACTAAACAAATTGGGAATGACATTTACAATATGCAGAGAGCATTCATTTTATGGATTAGGGTGAAGAAAGAATCGGACTGGGATTATGGGCATTTTGACTGTACATTTTATACACCAGACCTATCCGTCACAAGGTTGATCTTTTATTTTCACTTATTTTTAAATACTTCTTAAAACATTTATGCTTGCAGGTAGAATAAAGTTGATATCAGAAGAGTTGGTCTTGTTGCATGTGATTGTGAAAAGTGGAAAATAAAATGTTGGAGTTGTATAGTAAAGAAGAGAAACACAGAATGCTTTTTTTTTTTTAATTAGGAAAAATAGTTGCTTTCATAATTCTGTGCAATGGTAAAAATTTTTTTTTAGCCTACTTGCAGATTCCTCTAACAGTATTATGGATTGTCTTTAAACACTGTGGGAAGGTTAAAACATATCAAGTGTAATTATGTAAGTAACAGAAGAGATGGGCATTAACAAGGTTGGTAGCTGCAGAAAAGTCAGACAATCAGACAACATTGTTGGAAAATTTTTTAAAAAGGCAAGCTTTTTCTTGTCTTTATTGATGAGCATAGTTTTGTATGTGTGCTGTTTTGAGGCTAATTGGAATATTTTAACGAGAAAATTAGATTATAGGCTGTGAAAAAAGAGAACAGTGGTGATGTCTACTTCATTCATAGGTTTGCCGAGATGTATAAAAGCAAGGACACAAACATAGATAAGACAGTCAGTCTGTCAGGGTCTGTTGGAGTCTTTCTCTTCTGTTTGGATCTGTGTTACCCAACTAATCACTCTGCCTCTAACCCCACTTGTTGATCCTCCCAACTCACCTTGCACATAAGGCAGATTCTGGGATAAGAGTGGGGGGTGGAAAGAAGGTGGAAGCGTGGTTGGGAGCCCCTGATGGGGACTCTGATTTCTGAGAGGGCTATTGTGTTTCTGTATTACTTTTAACTTGTATATTTCTGTCTAAAGCTGTAAATATTTGGAAGATATTGTAAATATCTTCTTGTACATTGTGCTAAGCTGTGAATATAAAGCTTCGTTCCTTAATTTCCAGCTGGCTGAGTCTAGTCCGAGTGATTTCACTGGGGGCAGGGGGCAGGGGGCAGGTAACTCCCAAGCCATCACATCATGTATTTATTTTCCTGAAATTAAACAAATGAAAGAATGATCGAATTGCTAGTTTATGTTAGGAGGGTGTTTTTGTTGGGGTTTTTTTTGTTGTTGTTGTTTTGTTTTGTTGTTGGGGTTTTTTTGTTTGTTTGTTTGTGGTTTTTTTGTTGTTGTTCTCTGGATAGTGTTGCATAAAACTTCAAAACTGTCAGGCCTTTAGTCAATAGTTATGGAATGTCTATCAGAACAGTTGAGTTCCTACCAGAATAGCTCAAGTTTTTCTAAGCAGAAGCTGTGACTGAAATGTCTTTGGAACAGTCTGAATACATAAAGCTAGAAAAGAATTACATTCATGGTGTAGGGAAAGAAAGATCTGCTCAGGTGAACAGATATTCTTTATGTTGTGACACAGGAGCAGCAGGACATGTCAGTAACACAGGTTCAATGCACGTGGTGCACATACCCTGTCAAATGTTTTAGGAATAAGGAGACTTTAATTGCTTTTACTTAATTTTTTACTTTAAATGTTCTCTAAGAAGCAAATTTAAAGCCTAATCCCATAAATGAGCACATTCAAGAGATGATAGAAAAGGGTTAATACCTGTCTGTAGATTTCCCATGGCCATCCATATGATGTGTGACAGACAGAAGTTTGCCTTTCAAATGATTTCCTTGCTTCCTTGCATACCCTAGAATGTCTGCAAAGAAAATATATTCAGAAGCTTAGTGTCAAGCTTTTGAGCAGATGTTCTTTCCGCCTATACACCTCTCAGCAGATATCTGGGGTTTTTTCTCTCTAGTCATCAGCTAAAAGAAAGATATGCAATATCTGTACTCCCTTTCCTGTCAGCTATTAAGCTTAAGCGCCATCCTGCTCCTTTTCTCCAGGGGCAGTTGAGTAGCCAAAGGCAATGAATTCCTGGAAGAAGACTGAAGTGTCAAAACAAAATAAGAGGAAAAAACCAAAACAAAACAAGGAAAAAAAAAAAGCAGGAAAAACAAAAAAGAAGAACCTAAGGATAAATGTGTAGAGAAAGAGATAGTGAAGATGGACAGGACAGAAGAGATAATGGAGAAAGATTACTTTCGATGCTGAAGAGTATGGGAGACAGATAAAGTAGAAAGTAATTCAGAATTAGCAAAGTAAATGCATAGAGCATAATTACGACCCTAAGACAAACCTGGATTTTGGAGAACTGCACCAGAAATTACATAAAGCAATCAGTACTGTAGTTGAATGCAATTATTTTTTAATTATGAGATGTATGTGTATTTCAGGAAGTATTCTTTCTGATCCCAAACCCTTTCAGCCATTGCAAAAGGAACTTTGTTCTCTCAGACTCAGACACAGCTACAGAACCTAATTTTTAGGAGACAGGATCTAGCAGTGAAATTTACTTTACTGAGACATACTCATTAGAAAGGATGAGAATTAGGGTCCTGACTCTTGAATCAGAACAGTGGATATGAAGAGAAACTGAGTGGCAATATGTGCATAATTTTGGCTATTTGTTTCATGGACACAGAAAGATACCTCTTTAAAAGTGGGATGCAGATCATGATTAAGTCCAGAAATACAGTGCACTTAGCGAAGTAGATGCTGGTAAAGGATGGTTCAAGGAATTGGGCACTAAGGGAGGGCCAAGGGTACCCTAAAGCATCTGTTCTTCAAGGTTTTGAGGATCTGTTTAGGTTCCATTTCAAGCTCTTGAGCTGCAGAACTCCCATAAAGTAGGGTGAGAATGCAGAGATAAAGGAAGGTGCTGTGGGAAGTAAGTATTTTTAGAATGACATGATAATTACA
>VWZE01015971.1:477289-497731 GCA_013396675.1 Eubucco bourcierii
AAAAAAAAAAAAAAAGTGGTAGGCCAGTCTGAAGTTCTGTCTTGAGCCTAAGGAGATTCTAACTTACATCTGCAGCTTTAGCTAATTCCTTAATCACTAGGCTGGAGAATAATTAGATGACATGTGCATTTTATATTATGCAGTGAAAGATTGAGGTAACTTACTAACATATATCTCAGTGTTCAACACCACCACCACCACCACCCCCCCCCCCCAAAACACACGTCCNNNCCCCCCCCCCCCCCCCCCCCCCAAATAACACGTTCAGAATTTTTCTTATTTGTGTTCTCTCTGACCATGAAACTGTTCTCCTTTTTATTAAGAAAACAGGTATCTGGTATCAATAAATTAAAAATTATTGTTCCCTCACTGACAAATTACTCAAACAAATGTAGAAAAGCATCTTGATACTTTCATGATTATATTTGAAATCCACTGAAGTCAGAGGGATTAATCATGCACTAGACTGAGGTTTAACACGTAATACTTATCTCTAGAGTTTCCAACCGATAGTAGTGAGCGGCAAATGATCAAGATTAAATGTTATACTGATTCTTTTTCTGGCAAGCTAATGAACTCAACCATCACAAAGTGTTCTTGGGATATTATTTTTAAGTGAGGAACCCAGTGTTATCTGAGCACTATAGGGACAGTTGTTGTTAAGGGGCCGCAAAGCCCTGTCAAAGCAGTAGTCTTCAGCCTCTCTTTTGGAAAATATCAACTGGACAGAATTCACTCAAAAAAAGTACCCAGGAAAGGCTCTCAGGTTCTCAGGCTCTCATGGACTGTGCTACTTAAATATCAATGTATTTGAGGATAGAGTAATGCAATCATTTTCTTTGTCTTCACTCTTTAACTTGCTCCGCTTGCAACTTGCAAGTGACGAATCATAGAATCGTAGAATGGTAAGGTTAGAAGGGATCTCAAGGATCATGTAGTTCCAAACCCCTGCCATAGGCAGGGACACCTCACACTAGTACAGGGCACCTCAAGGCCTCATCCAACCTGACCTTGAACACCTCCAGGGAGGGAGCAGCCACAACCTCCCTGGGCAATCTATTCCAGTGCCTCACCACCCTCACTGGAAAGAACTTCCTCCTGACATCCAGTTTATATCTCCCCTCTGCCAGTTTAAACCCATTGCCCCTTGTCCTGTCATTGCAAGACCTTGTCAATAGTCCCTTCCCAGCCTTCCTGTAGGCCCCCTTCAGATACTGGAGGGCTACTGTCAGGTCTCCTCAAAGCCTTCTCTTCTGCAGGCTGTAGAGCCCCAAATCTCTCAGCCTGTCCTCAGAGGGGAGCTGCTCCAGCCCTCTGAGCATCTTCGTGGCTCTCCTCTGGACCTGCTCCAACACTTCCATGTCCTTCCTGTGCTGAGGGTTCCAGGTGGGGTCTGACGAGAGCAAAGTGGCAGAATCCCCTCCCTTGCCCTGCTGGCCACACTGCTCTTGATGCAGTCCAGCACTTGGTTGCTGTCTGGGCTGCATGTCCACACTGCAGGCTCATGTTGAGCTTTTCATCAACCCAGATCCCAAGGTCCTTTTCCTCAGGGTTGCTTTCCAGCCATTCACCACCCAGCCTGGATTTGTGATTGGGATTGTGCCTACCCAGGTGCAGGACCTTACACTTGACCTTGTTGAATGTCATGAGGTTTGCTTGGGCCCACCTCTCCAGCCTGCCCAGGTCCGTCTGGATGGATCCCTACCCTCTAGCAAGTCGACTGTGCCACACAGCTTGGTGTCATCTGCAAACTTGCTGAGGGTGCACTCCATTCCTCTGTCCATGTCACTGACAAAGATGTTAAACAGCACTGGTGCCAACACTGACCTGTGAGGGACACCACTTGTCTCTGGTTTCCAGGTGGACATTGTGCCACTGACCACCACCACTCTCTGTGTGCCACCATCCAACCAATTCCTTATCCAGCAAGTGGTCAAGTTAAGTTAGGGTTTTGTTTCTATTTTCCTCTTCAAAATAGCTGTTCAGATTACAGCATCTAAATCGATAGGAAGGCATTGAGAAATTTCTACCAGCACTAGATTACCTTTCTTGTAGTGTGTTGATGTGGTAAATATATCCCATTAAAAGGCTGACAAAATAGGATATTATTGAGATCAAATTAAAACACCATGGTTGCCATGAAAAACCATTCACCAGCTAAATATGAGAAAGATTATCATTATTCCAAAACACAAATTAAATAACATGGAGGTGATTTTCAAAGATACTTAAGAAGATCTAAGCAGACAACCTTCATTAAGCATCTTTTTGGAAATGGGATTTCGTTGCTAGACTTTTTAGAAGCTTCCTTTTACTCTCTTACTGTCCTCTTTTGGCATGCCAAGTATTTACCCTGATAGCTATAGAATGGAATAGGCAAGGGAAAACAGTATAGAAATTCTGTGTCAAATGAAGCTCCTCCTGTGGATTGCAAAGTTAACCTTCACCACAACTTATCTTCCAATGATAAAACACCATGTGAAAAGCTACTGATCTGTCTTTGAAATGAACCTCTCATAAACTTACACTATTACATTTTTATTTGTTTATTTATTTTAAATGAACAAATGTGTACAAATATCTGAAGGGTGGGTGTTAAGTGGATGTACCAATCTCTTTTCAGTGGTCTGCAGCAATAAGAGAAGGAGCAATGACTATAAACTTGAACACAGAAAGTTTCACCTCACCATGAGGAGAAACTTCCTTGCAATGAAGGTTACAGAGCACTGGAACAGGCTGGCCAGAGAGGTTGTGGAGTCTCCTTCTCTAGAGACTTTCAAAACCTGGCTGGATGCATTCCTGAGTGAAATACCCTAGGTGATCCTACCACAGTAGGGAGGTTTGACTCGATGACCTCTGGAGGTCCCTATCAACCTCTGCAGTTCAGTGATTCTGTGATTCTGTGAAGACAGGAAGATTGCTGAGAATACGTTTCTGAATGTACCGTTATATAATGGTGTAATTTATGTCAGGATCTCTCAATAAACTGGCATAATGCAGAACTAATCTGGATACCAGAAAGCAATACACTGTGTTAGGACAAGCTGAGTTCTTCTTCTGAGTAAGTCTTAAACATGAACATTGTGTTGGGAAGTACAGAATTTATTACAATGTTAGAAGCAGGGAGGCATCTATTTAAATAATTCCTTTGCTCTGTTAACTGCAGATAAGAAAGAGATGGGTGTTTAAATTTATGACCAAAATATCTTTAAAGGTTATATTTCCACCAAATATAGTTCAAGGCTTCATTGAAATGCAGTAGAACCCATTTATGCTAGTAAATAAGAAATAGCATCAGGCTTTTCCAAATCAGGAACAGGTTTAGAGTGCCCAGCTGCAGGCACATCTGCTACTTTCTTCATCATGTTCACAAAAAAAAAAAACCAAACCAAACCAAACAAACAAAAAAAACCCAAACTCCTGCTTGCACTATCATTTATAAGCAGCCTTTAAATATTATTTTCCCAGTTTTGCTCAATTATAGAGCTTTTGTATGGCAAAAGGTGAATGTTTTCTGAATTTGTGGCCAAAGGGGCAATCATCTTTAAGGTCCATCTTTCTGTTTGTCTTTCTCATTTCCTCATGAAAAAAGACTATATTTCTTAGGTTCATTTGTGGGTGTATTTCGTTTGTTGTTTGGTGAATTTTCTGGAAATGCTTGGTATGTTCCTGCTGTGGAAGCTGTGGGATAATAAGATAATCCAGAGAAGTTGGACCAGCCATAATGCTGGCAAAAATTATAATGAATATAGCAAAGGTACAGAGTGAGGAAATGCAGACAAATCACAAATAAAATACATTTGTGTGTATTTTACATCTGAGGGGTCCAAATAGAAAGTAGAGGGTAGTGACATGGTAAAAATGTAGTATATTTATTCTATTAATACAAGTACAAAGACTAGAGAAAAGTATGAACAGCTCAATAAGGCCAGAAGCCAAAGAAAAATACTGTTTAAACATTGGGCAAAAATATTGCAATAAACCCCCATAAAATATACCAAAACATATTTTCATAGAAGCATATAATGCTTTAAATCAGAAAGAAACTCCAAAGGTCATCTAGTCCAACCCCTTTGCAGTGAGTAGGGACATCCTCCACTGGATCAGGCTGCTCAGAAACTTGCCAAGCCTGACCTTGTATATCTCCAGGAATGGGGCCTCAACTACCTACCTGGGCAACCTGTTCCAGTGTTCCACTATTCTCATGCTAGAGAATCTGTTCCTAACATGCGATCTAAATCTATTCTTCTCTGATTTAAAACTGTCTTCATAGCAGAGGTGTTCCATCACCTGACAACCTGTGTCACACTCTGCTGGACCCACTCTATCGGATCCATGTCCTTCCTATGTTGAGGGCTCCAGAGCTGAACACAGTACTCTAGGGGAGGTCTCACTAGGTCTCTGGATCTGCTGGCCGTGCTTCCTTAGATGCAGCCCAGGGTGTGATTTGCCTTCTGGGCTGCAAGCGTTGCAATTGCTGGCACATGTCCAGCTTCTCATCCACCAGAACTCCAAAGTCCTTTTCTACAGGGGAACTTTCTATCACCTCATCCCCTAACCTGTATTGGTAACAAGGATATTCCTACCCAGACGCAGGACCTGCACTTGGTCTTGTTGAACCTCATGAGGTTCACATGGACCCATCTCTCCCGTTTGTCCAGGTTCTTCTGGATGACATCCTATCCCTCTGTCTTATCAACAGCACCACTCATAGACTCATAGAATCATGGAAAGGTAAGGTTGGAAGGGATCTCAAAGATCATCTAGTTCCAAGCCCCTGCCATAGGCAGGGACACCTCCCACTAGTACAGGTCACTCAAGGCCTCCTCCAACCTGGCCTTGAACACATCCAGGGAGGGAGCATCCACAACCTCCCTGGGCAACCTGTGCCAGTGCCTCTCCACCCACACCATAAAGAACTTCCTCCTAACATCTAGTCTAAACCTCCCCTCTGCCAGTTTAAACCCATTGCCCCTTGTCCTGTCATTGCAAGACCTTGTCACTAATCCCTCCCCAGCCTTCCTGTAGCCCCTCCTTCAGATACTGGAAGGCTGTTATAAGGTCTCCTGGAAGCCTTCTCTTCTCCAGGCTGTAGAACCCCAACTCTCTCAGCCTGTCCTCATAGCAGAGCTGCTCCAGCCCTCTGATCATTTTTGTGGCCCTCCTCTGGACCTGCTCCTCTGGACCTGCTCCAACACTTCCATGTCCTAAGACTTGAAAACATGAAAATTTTGTTTCAAAGATTATGGCTTCAGAATAAGTATGCATGTGAATATAAATGCACAAAACTAATAAGTAAACTGTCAAATTTTCTAGGGTTTATTATCTTTAGATGCTTTCTCATTCGACAAGTTATAAAAAAGTATATGCAATACAGGGACTATTCAGAAGGAGGAAAAAACCCTGCCTCAGAACAAACAGCAATCAAAGATAGTTATATCTTTTATTTGACTGACATTTGTGGAATTTAGAATGCATTTTCATCAACACAGGTGTGCAGGGGGTTTGCACTGAACTGTGGGTGAGTTGCATTTGTAGGCGTTCTTACCCACTTCAGCAGAAATGTGATAAAGATGAAAATGAAAACAATGAAAGTTCACATTAAAAAATACCTTAAAAATTATTACCAAAATCTCTTTGAAACCTACTCCTTCCAAAAGTGCTGTGGTAAACCAGAAGTCTGTTACAGCCAACATAACTGTAGCTGAAAGAATGAGAGAACTATTGATGATTATGAGCTTCTTTATTTAGGACTTTCAGTTAGGAAGTCAGACTGTATGGAATTTAGTACATTTGTGGAGTGGAACATCAGGTGTTTCTCTGAATAGCAAATTACTTTTTGTTTGTTTATTTGTTTTTAATACTCTCATTTAAATTGCTGTATCGCTAGCACCAAAAGTGTATTGTTAAGGTTGCTCTTCACCTATTCATTCCCTAGTGTAAGTATACTCCATCCTTACACCGTACTTATCATTGAGGGTAAAAAATATTTGTTAATTATCTATCTTGATATTTACTTATTCAACAGATGTTACTGTATGTAATATATGTTTTCCTTTTTTGTAATGTATCTTCCAGGATCAGTGGCAAGTATGTTTGCATGAGCAAGATCAACAATGTGTAATTTACATAGAAAACTTCCTTAACCCATGAGGGAGATCATAATAATAAATTAATGTATTAGCATTCAACATCACAGTGTTCTGAGGGCTTCATGCTGGATCATTCAGTGAGCTCTTAATCTTAAAATTTGAAGATTGCCATAATGTTAATTTTCACTGTGTTCAAATGTAGTCTTTTAATCGCAAACTTACTGGTTGGCTATAAGAAGTGGAAAAACTTTGTTCAAATGTAATTTTTAATATGAATAGGGATCAGTAGTGCTTAGTTGTATGTTATATAGTATGTTATATTTCATTTAGAAAACAAATGCATCTTTATCTTTGGTAAATAATAAAATATATACATTGTGGATTTTACAGTAGGACGTTTTAAACTTGCTTAATAACTCCACTTTTAAACAGAGATAATTAGCAATCAGTCCCTCAGTTTCAATAGAGACTGATTAGAAAAAACAAACTCAAAACATAGTTTGATATTAAAAATTATGAGGCAAATTATGAGTAGACACCTCTCTGTTATTTTCATAGAATCATAGAATGGTAAGGTTGGAAGGGACCTCAGGGATCATCTAGTTCCAACCCCCTGCCATAGGCAGGGACACCTCCCACTAGTACAGTTCACTCAAGGCCTCGTCCAGTCTGGCTTTGAACACCTCCAGGGAGGGAGCAGCCACAACCTCCCTGGGCAACCTGTTCCAGTGTCTCACCACCTTCACTGTAAAGAAGTTCCTTCTAACATCCAGTCTAAATCTCCCCTCTGCCAGTTTAAACCCATCGCCCCTTGTCCTGTCATTGCAACACCTTGTCACTAATCCCTCCCAGCCTTCCTGTAGGCCCACTTCAGATACTGGAAGGCTGCTATAAGGTCTCCTATTTTTTTCTTTCCTGACTCTATTGTTTTCTTCACATGGCGAGCCTTTATGACTTTTTTTTTTTTTTTTTAAGGGCTTTGCTTGCAGTCCTCCCTAGGAGGTAACACTAGTAGGTTGAGAAATACTTCTCCAAAGAACTGGGAATTAAGTATTCCTAATCCACTAGAACATACATACAATAACCAGCTCTCTAAGGAACTGTCTTGTTTTCATTATAACTTTCTTTCTATTGTGTGAAAATATTTGATTTCTTGTGTGTGTGCCTACAGAACAAAGAAAAGACAATGTAAGATCAAAGTCTAGCACAGGAGGCGTTTTAGCTATGTGTGTGGTTCATGTAGATAAATCATTCCTTTTCATATTATTCATGAAACTAGCTAGAATTATTCTCTTTGCATTATTGTACCAATATGGGTTGCAGAATGCTGACAAAAATAAACCAGTATTTTTTTATCATTTTTTAAATTACAATAATTAATTAGTATACAATTAATTTAATGAGAAAGTTTTAAAAATCCTAACATTCAAGCTGCAAAGTCTGATAATACTTACTTTTCAGTGCCTTTTTTGAAACCATTCCTTATTATATCATTTAAAGGAAACTATACAAAGTTAAATTGCATTATGTTTCATTTTAGTTGTTTTGAATTGACCTTGCAACCTCCTATCATTTGCAGAATGTGATAAAGATCTGCCACTCTGAACCCATGAGTTGGGTAGACTAGATCATCTCTTAAGATCCCTTTCAACCTAAGGCATTCTATGGTTGTGTGATCACACAGTTATTTAAAAATACTTTGCAGTCTGTATGGGCAGGTGACAAATTATACTTTTGGCAGAGCACATACAAGATGTAAGACTGAATCTGAGCATACAATGTCCTTCCAAAGGAGCAGGTGGGATCTACCCACCTAGTAGAATCTAGTTTTGCAAACTAACCATTCAGTCCCCCAAACTTATTGGTAGCACAGCATTCTCATTTACCATTGAAGTCAATAGACACGGAAGATATCTCTGCATTGTTGGATCCATCATTCCATCTTTTGGAGATAATGTCACATTGCACCAGAAAGAATCCAGGATTTATAGAAGTACTGAGTATGAGCATGAAGGAGCCTAACTTCATATCATGTAATGAAGGAGTTTATGCTACTAGTGGAATTTGAGCTTTGTAATTGTTGTTCATGACAAAATTTCTAGTTTTTACTCTATATTAATTTGACACAGAATTTAGAAGTCTGGGAAACCCTGACACTCCGTGATTGAATCACATACCTGACTGTTTCTATTCCTTGATGCATGAACCTCATTTCTCTCTCCATATTGTTACAACTACTGCTTCTCCTAGGTCATTGCAGGTTTGCCTAAATTTATTCTGCTCTGATATCTATGCGATAACATCATTTTGATCCAACTCAGCCTAAAGTGGTACTGGAAAGATTTTGAAAAGAATGACTAAGTGAAATGTCTACAGACAAAGTAATTATTTAATTTGTAGCTGTGATCCAGGTCTCACACAGCTACTTCACCCAAGGTTGCAGTCAGCAGTTAATCACAAGAAAAGATATGCAATTTTAAACATGTCCTTACATTTTGTGGCTTTGCTAAGCTTATGTATCCCTCATGCACATTGCTCTTCCTCGCGCTCTTCCCACATGGAAGAAAAGAAGGTTATCAGGAGTAGCCAACACGGATTTACCAAGGGAAGATCTTGCTTGACTAACCTGGCAGCCTTCTATGATACCATGACCAAATGGGTAGATGAAGGAAGGGCTGTGGATGCCATCTACCTTGACTCCATCGAGGCTTTTGATACTGTCTCCCACAACATCCTCATAGAGCAGCTGGGAGAAATAAAAAAGAAGTAAGGTACTTTTGCATTTGTCATCCCAAGTATCCATTGTACATAACGGAACCCCGCTTCGCTGGAGATGGTCAAACACCTGCCTAGCAATGGGAAATTTTGCCACCTGTTTCCTTCCCCTTGAATTCCAAGAATTCTCAAAGTGGTGACATTTTCTGTGGAATAACGCAACACTTATTAGGGAACTCATTAGGAGTTGCTACTACTATTGAGGACCAGTATTCTTAGGAACCTTGTTGGTTTTATCTTTAAAAACATCAACCTGAGTAACAGAAAGATACTGAAAACACATCATCCCATAAGCTATACAAAGACACAGACAAAGACAGAATTTAGCCCCTTACTTTGTGAATGTGCTATTACACTGATTTGCTGTTTGCTTGTTTTCAAGGGATTTTTTTTTAAAAGTAGAAGTTAACTATTACACAAAAACAAACACCAAACAAACAAAAATTACAAAAGCAAATCAAATATAACCAACCCTCCTGTGAGAAGTAATGAAGTTGAATATTTTTTCTACACCTAGAAAACAGCAAATAAGCATTTAGTTCAGCAAGAACAGATCTATTTGTGTCACCAGTTTTAAAATGTAATTCTAAATTTGGTATAATCAGTGTGTCTGGACTCTATGCCAAGACTGTGTCCATACAGATTATTTAACTATTAGCTGGAATTAGAGTCCTTGATTATGGCATGAAGTAGTATCTGAGAATCATAGAATCATAGAATGGTAAGGTTGGAATGGACCTCAAAGATCATCTAGTTCCAACCCTCTGCCATAGGAAGGGACACCTCCCACTACTACAGGTCAGTTAAGACCTCATCCAACCTGGCTTTGACACCTCCAGAGAGGGAGCAGCCACAACCTCCCTGGGGCAACCTGTTCCAGTGTCTCACCACCCTCACTGGAAAGAACTTCCTCCTAACATCTAGTCTAAATCTCCCCTCTGCCAGTTTNTCTCCAATGTCCTTTCTGTGCTGAGGGCTCCAGAACTGCACACAGTACTCCAGGTGGGGTCTGACGAGAGCAGAGTAAAGGGGCAGAATCCCCTCCCTTGCCCTGCTGGCCACACTGCTCTTGATGCAGCCAGGACTCAGTTGGCTGCCTGAGTTGCTTGTGCACACTGCAGGCTCATGTTTAGCTTTTCATCAACCCAGACTCCAATGTCCTTTTCCTCAGGGTTACTCTCCAGCCATTCACCACCCACCCTGGATTTGTGCTTGGGATTGTGCCTACCCAGGTGCAGGACCTTACACTTGGCCTTGTTGAATGTCATGAGGTTGGCCTGGGCCCACCTCTCCAGCCTGTCCAGGTCCCTCTGGAAGAACAGATGGAGTTTCTTGTAAATCTCCAAATATCTGTGGAGAACCTTGACAATGCTATTATGGACCTTCATACTAGGACCTTCATTCTCATATGGGATATACTTTGGCAAGAGTATAACCAACCAAACAGCTATGTTATGTTTCCAGATCCTGGGGATAGAGTAACTAATGTTATTACATAAGCTGGTGATTTGTCTGATTCTTTCAAAGTAGTCCACAACTGATCTACAGTGCGCCTCAGCCTCCTATAGCTGACCAGCTATTCACAGCTGATCAGTACACGTTTGTTTTCTGTTCTGAAAAAAACCTTTTGACATCCTGCAAAACAGCACACAGGATTGTGCTATATTGTAGCAATGAGGTTTGTGTTGATGTATGCTGACACAACCACTCCAAATTCTGGCCCAGAAATATTTTTGAGGGGAGAAGGAGGGCAAAGGGAGAGGATAGAAGGGGTTAGGAATATTCAAGGCTAAAAGGTGGTAATGGACGCTTCTTCACCTTCACTATAGCTTACATTTTATTCCTATTTCTTTTATCAGCTTCCTGTCTCCCACTGTTGAAATAGACAAATGTTTAGTTATGTACCTGTGTACTCAAGGGAATCATAGATAAAGAAAAAATTCTTCTAATTAGTAATTCACTCTGTTTCTATGACATTGAAATATTGCTTCATACAGTGCCTTTGTCCAGACGTGTTTCAAGTGACCTACCCACTTTGGCTTCCATACTTTTCTTAGTAGTCATTTTGACAATGTAATCACACCTCATCAGCAGAAAGTTCACTTAGACATTCAAACTAAATATCACTCCTGAACTTTTGTTCTTACCACCTCCTATCTCTGACACTACTTGAAGTAATTCTTGCTCTATTGTTGGTGCATGTAGCCTCTGAAGGGTTCATGTGGCAATAGCCCCTCTTTTACAAGCAGAAAAGCTAATTATCTATATAATGCTCAAGCGAATGAATTACTGCTTAATCCCTAAACTTATTTTTTTCTTGGAACTGTTCAAGAGCCAGCATTTCCACAGCAATATCTGCATTAGCTGGTGGAGTGGCACAACAGGAATTAACCTGTACACCAAACCCATTGATTCTAAGGTCCTGATGTTCATGCTGGATTTATTTTAAAACATAACTTCAGAATTACTCTGAAGTCTTATACGGATTCAAAATCCTTGAGTATGAATCCATCTTCCTGTCAAGAGTTATGTGGACAGAATTCAGTTCTGCATTCTGATATTGTTCTGATGTGCAAACCAAAGATAGTAAGTGCAAATGAGATACATTACTTTCACAGTACACTCCTGTACAATCTGAAACAACAATATAGTTGCAGCTGGTTCCAAAGTACCTAAATTTGAATTCAAACAGGGACTGCAAAACTATATATCACAAATCCGATCATACATCTGGTCTGTAACTTATTATCTCTGCAGCTCAAAGTGCCTTTGTCACAATTCACTGTGACCACTGAAAAGGCCAAATTCCAATTTAAATTACTACTCAGTATTCCAAGGACTTTTTAATGTTTTGAAAGTTTTCCTTTTTATTTAATACCCTTGCTATAGGCTACATATTATCAAATGTATTCAGTTGCAACTTCTCTGTTCTGAATCTCATGTTAGATTTTTTTTTTTTTTTCAGTAATAGTAAAAATAATTAGCCAATGGAAAAAGTGTACCTAGGGTCATGGTAAACTCTCTAAAATGTGGAACTTTAAAATTAAGAATAGATTTATTTCTAAGACAGAGAGTCTTGTGCATCTTGAAGTTAAACAGAAATCACCTGCTAAAATTCTATGGTCTGTGTTATGCAGGAGGTCAGACTAGATGATCATTATAGTTCCTACTGGTTTTAAAATTTATAGAATTCTGAAATAGTTTTATATTTCATGTGTACATTACTAATTCTAGGTATCTTTCTGTAGTCTTTCTCTTTCCTTGGAGGTTTTCATAACACCTCCCAAATGAATTTAATATTATCTCCAAATTTCATTTACATGCTGTAAATTCAACTGAATATATTGCCATTTTTCAGTGCACTGTTTGCAGTTCTTTAGTGAGTTTTCATTCTGCGCGACAGTGTTCATATCCATGCCAATTTGAATTAATGTTGTGTGTAGAATTTCATTTGACACTGTATCAAACATTTTAATAAAAGCTAGATACACTAAATCTACTTCATTCCCCTCATCATCTGGTTTTGTCACTTTATCAAAACAAAGTATTCATGTTTGCCTGGAATGATTTGTACTTCGCAAAGCTATTTCAAATTTTGATTATGGATCACCAAGCAAGAGGTGCTAACGGGTGTTAAAGCTGTTTTCTTTGCAAACTCAAGTCTTTAAAAATGTAAGAGGAGATGAATCTCACACTAATTTGCAAATTTGGAATATATTCATACATTCTTCCTACTCACCTCCCACGACTGACAAACATACACATTTCTCACCCAAATAAAACCAAGAACGAAGACAATCAGAGGGCTGGAGCAGCTCTCCTATGAGGACAGACTGAGAAAGCTGGGAGTCTTCAGCCTGGAGAAGAGAAGGCTTTGAGGAGACCTTATAGTAGCCTTCGAGTATCTGAAGGGGGCTTACAGGAAGGCTGGGGAGGGACTGTTGACAAGGTCTTGCAACGACAGGATGAGGGGCAATGGGTTTAAACTGGCAGAGGGGAGATTTAGATTAGATGTTAGGAGGAAGTTCTTCACAGTGAGGGTTGTGAGACACTGGAACAGGCTGCCCAAGGAGGTTGTGGCTGTTCCCTCCCTGGAGGTGTTCAAAGCCAGACTGGACGAGGCCTTGAGTGAACTGTACTAGTGGGAGGTGTCCCTGCCTATGGCAGGGGGTTGGAACTAGATGATCCTTGAGATCCCTTCCAACCTTACCATTCTATGTTTCTATGATTCTATGAACTGAGTAGTTGGTTGAGAAAAGCATTGGAATTTCATTTTTCCTGAGTGTGCTGGGGAAAAAATTAGAAATAAGAAAAGAAGGAAAAATACAAGAGATAGTACAAGCAGAGATAGTTACCACTGCTGATCCAGATGATGTCTTGCTCATCCTGAGGGCCTTGATTGGTGAGGGAGCTCCAATCAGTGGAAGAACTCCAGACTTCCTTTGTTACCTTTGAGATTTTATACCTTTTCCAATCCCATACGTGGACACAATTCCTCATTCAGTTACCATGGTTTGACTGGTGTCAGCACTGGTCCCACGGTTAGATAATGTACATCAGTCATGGTCTCATTGTAACTCATCTGCTCTTTTAGCTCTGAATTTCTGTCGGCCATCTGTGAGGGTCCTCTCCATCAAAAGACCCTTAACGACTTGTCATAGTGAGTCCCAACTTGCATCCCAAAACTCTTGAAAGCAGAACCTCTGGCCTTGTCTAGTTATTAGCTGCTACAATCAGAGTCTTGTAGATGAGCAGGAATTGTCCTGGGACAATGGTGTGAAAACACCTTAGAACAAACAATGTTGAGGCAAACATGAGGAAAACAACTCCATAAACCAGGTACCATGTTCTCTCTCATTCAGAGTGAAATAAGAGCAGTTAAAGATGAGACTCTTAGGTTATTGTATCTCATGCCAGTATACAGGTATATAAAGCTCTCTCCATCAAAAAAAAAGTTGAATTTTTAGTTGTAAAAAAATATTAAAGCAAAAACCTGCCGTCAACGATTTGTTAAAATATCTTTTGTTCTGGTCCAGAATTTAAGTGGGATTGAATGCAACTTCAGAGAGTTTTTCATGGCACCAAGCTGCGTAGTGCAGTTGAGATGCTGGAGGGAAGGGATGTCATGCAGAGGGACTTTGACAGGCTTGAGAGGTGGGCCAATGCCAACATCATGAAGTTCAACAAAGCTAAGTGCAAAGTCCTGCACCTGAGTCATGGCAATCCCAAGCACAAATACAGGCTGAGCAGAGGATGGAATGTGAGCAGTTCTGATGGGAAGGACTTGGAGATGCTGGTTCATGAGATGCTGGACATAAGCCAACAATATGTGCTTGCAGCCCAGAAAGTCAGCTGCATCCTGGGCTGCATCAAAAGCCATGTGACCAGTAGGTTGAGGAAAGTGATTCTGCCCTTCTATTCCACTCTGCTCTCAGGAGACCCCACCTGGAGTATTATGTCTGTCTCTGGAGTCCCCAGCACAGGGAGGATGTGGAACTATAGGAGCATGTCCAGAGGAGAACCACGAAGATAACCAGAGGGCTGCAGTACCTCTCCTGTGAAGATAGGCTGACAGAATTGGTGTCATTCAACCTGGAGAAGAGAAGAATCTAGGGAGGATTTATACCAGCCTTCCAGTACTTGAAAGGGCCTACAGTATAGCTGGAGAGGGCCATTTTACAAAGTCATGTAGTGTTCAGACAAGAGGTAACGGTTTCAAGATGGAAAAAGATGGATTTAGATTAGACATTAGGATTAAATTCTGCACCATGGAGGTGGTGGAGTACTGGAACAGGTTGCCTAAAGAAGTTGTAGAGGCTTTAATGAAGTGTTCAAAGTCGGGTTGGATGGGACCTCGAGCAACCTGGTCTACTAGGAGGTGCTTTTGTCCATGGCAGCAGCACTGGTACTAGGTGGTAGGTCTTTTCTAACTGAAACCATTCTATCATTCTATACTTGTATGATTCTATACTTTTATGATTCTATGACTTAGAACAAAAAACAAACAAACAAATGAACAACAACAACAACAACGAAAACCCCAACAACCAACAAAATACCCCTCTTCCCAACTCCAATAAAAAGAAGAAAGTAATAATTACTCTAAAACTGAATTGCCATCAACCGGACAGATTTATAAAATGCAGGACTCAATAAGTGATTATTTCCTAATCATGCATGTGATTATGTAAAACCACTGGCTTCTGGGAGTTATGAAATCTTGTAACTTATTTGCCTATATAACTTTTAGTATAGATAATGCTAGCAGCCTACTAAAGGAAATTAATTAAGAGAAAGGATAATACTAAGTAACAGGTCTATTTGAGATTATTGTCTCCTTCAGCTTCAGAACCAACATATTTATTTCTACCTACACTAACTTACAAAGGATATATCCTTCTCATGATATCAAGCTGTTATTTTCCAAGAAGTTTTGAAAAGAAGCTAATTGAAATAGGACAGAATGTAAACCAAGTGTCATGTTGCACCACACAAAATTTAGACTTCTTTAATTCTACTATATATAAAGTTGCAAGGATAGATGAAGACTCTCATAAAGTCTCGTGAGTATCTTCTTCCTGTCCCTTCCCTTTAAAGATTCATAGAATCATAGAACGGTAAGGTTGGAAGGGACCTCAAGGATCACCTAGTTCCAACCCCCAACCGTAGGCAGGGACACCTCCCATTAGTACAGGTCACCCAAGGCTGTGGTGACCTCCAAGGAGGGAGCAGCCACAACCTCCCTGGGCAACCTGTTCCAGTGTCTCACCACCCTCGCTGGAAAGAACTTCCTTCTAACATCCAGTTTAAATCTCCCCTCTGCCAGTTTAAACTCATTACCCCTTGTCCTGTCATTGCAAGACCTTGTCAATAGTCCCTCCCCAGCCTTTGTGTCATTCAGTTATTTATTTCTCTTTTATTTGAGATGTTCTCATTATATCACTCTCATATACCAACATAATCTTTTCACTTCCTTAGCCTTTCTCATCTCTACTTTGTTTGCTTAGTTCCTTTGGCTTCTGCAAGATTTATTTGCCATAAATCTAATGTCCTGGAGGGCCTTCCCATTTATCAAACTGTTTTGCATCTTACATAAAATATGCTCAAATTAACTAATGAATTGAATTCTCATTTTCTATTTATAGAGCAACAGTCACAATAAGAATGTACCTGATGCCAAGTTCTTAAGTCTTTAATAGTCCAGGCAGAACATCTTTCTGAAGTATTTTTTTCTACCCAGTTTGTACTTATTTCAGTGAGGGTATTAGCATACGTAGGCACAGTTTCAGAAAAGAAAGGATGAGGTGCTATTTTGCACATCATAAGTTTCTACCGCCTTCAGATCAGGAAATGTCCAGGTGAACACTGACTGTGGATGGATTTTGCTCTTGGTAACAGCGATAAGAATATTCTATTGATTTCAAGAATGCAAGAGTTGACCTCATATTTGTATAATTTAATTAAAAGGGAAAACATTCTTTATAGGTTATACTTCTTGCAAAAGTAAGCTGCAGTTCCTCACTGCTGATGTTCTGAGCTTCATTTTTGTCCAACGTATCTCTCTCCTGTGTTTTCATCCCCTATTCTTACTAGATCAAGGAAAGATGAGAGATAAATAGGGGGTTCAGTTACTGCAAAAGGTCTAAACTTTCTTGGAATTCACAATCTTAGTATTTAAGTTTATTAACAGTTTGTTAGTAATTTTGAGTTCTTGGGTTTTGTGGAGCTATAAAAAAAATATGTACAGTCCTGTGATAAAACAACCATCCATCTGTTTTAGTATTTATTTGTGACATGATACTAAACTTTACATCTTAAAATAGACAAAAGTGATTCTTCTCCCACTCTCTTCTACTACTTTACCAGAAATGTTGAGCAGAAATATTTTCAAAAAAAAAAAAAAAAAGATATTATTATAACTGTTCTTGCAAATCCTGGTCTATCTGCAGCCACATGCAAACCATAGAGACAAAGGATAAATAGTCTTGAAATCAGCTGCATAATCTGAACGTCTACAATGCTCTGCAGATTTCTGCTCAGATTAGCATTCCCATTCCCATATTTGGCACTAAAAGATGGAAAAGATTTCTGAGTAATGGTTGGTTGAGTTGTTTCTGCAATGTCATACCTCCTGAGAGAGAAAAAAAGCCTAGAAGTATATCACTCTGTAAGGGATAATAATACATGCAGTGCTCGCAAGTATGGATTCAGTATAAGAAGGGGGAAATCAAATTCTAGCAGGGTGAAGATATTAATCATTTATATCTGACCTTATTGTTCCTAAAAAAAAAAAACAAAAACATACTATTAATGGGTTGTGAAGGTCTTGTGTTATTTTAAAAACATTGATTTTCAAGTAATTCAATGAAACTCTACTACTAAATGTAGATATTACAGAAGAACATAGTAAGGTCTTCAAGTTTCATGAGAAGGCGGTGAGCCATCATTTAACTATGAAATGCTGATTGCCAACAGTTGTGGACATCTGCAGCATATGAAAATGTTCACTTCTATTTTACACAGTATGATTAAAGTTGTAGATCAGAGTGTGTACACAGGACTATGCCCAATGAGCTGTATTACTGTGGTGGTTTGGCCCTGGCTGGGGGCCATATGCCCACCAAAGCTGCTCTATCATTCCCCTTCTTAAATAGACAGGGGAGAGGGGAGAATATAAGAAAAGCCAGTGATAAGATAGAAACAATTTAATAATAAGCAGAGCAATAGACTGTGCAGAAGCAAAAGCAGAGGGAGAGATGTTAGTCTCTACTTCCTATTGGCAAGGACGACATTTGGTCTTGGGGAAGCTGGGCTCTCTATGCTTGGTACTTACTTCAGAGGACAGATGCCATGGACAAATCCCCAAACTGCCTTCTTTCACTTCATTCTTATATCTGAGCTGACGTCATAGGGAATGGAATATCCTTTTGGCCAGTCTGGGTCAGTTGGCTCATCTGTGTTCCCTCAATTTACTCTCAGGGTGGAGAAATGTTGGAAAATCATAGCCTGGGTGCTCAGCTCAGCAGCAACCAAAACACTGCTGTGTTATCAACACTCAACTATGGCACTGCAAAGCACAGTACTAGAAAGATGCTTTGAGGAGAATTAACTCCAGCTCAGCCCAAACCCACTACAATTACATAAAGTGTGCACATTTTAACTGGCATAAATTCAAGAAAGGAATAAAAAAATGTAAGAATGCCATATGTACCCACATATGAGAATGTTGATTAAAGTTTGTGTGGATTTCTTGATTGCATTTGGCTGCGGGACCTGTTTTTTCCATTTGTGGGGTTAGGGGTTTTTTTAAGTTGTTTGTCTTTCAGTTTGAGATAAAAAAATGAGCAGAGAGAAAGTCTGGTAATTTTTATACTCTTATAAACCCTTTTTCTGAATTGTCTCAGTATCTGAGACTTTCTAAACAGCATTTCATCTTACATAGAATTTGTATTTGTCAGCTAATCCTCCAGGGTCTTTTCTAATTAACTCCTTGAAGAATTCCTCCAACCTTCCATGACCAATTCTGGGAAAACTTTCTCAGCAGAGTTTTCCTTTGGGTGCAGTTTATTGACTTTAGAATCCTTCCTGCAAAAGGTCTTTTCCTACACCGGCTTTCTTAGTAGATGACCACTACCTGTAAATTGCTTCATTCTCTAGCTCTTCCACTATCTACTCACTAAGGAGGTATCTGAGAGGTGACCACATAATATGACCAATATTGTATGACTGTTTAATATGTTTCTGGTATCAGAGTATATAGGTACCCTGAGTTCACTTCTGGCATGCACTTTTGGCACCCCAGTTAAAATTTATTTATTAGGACTCCCACTACAGCTTTGTAAGAATTCCACATGGGGCAACTACATTAACTGGGAAAGTCTAGAATCCTCTGTACCATCTGTACAGATTAACCCTTTTGCAGACAGATAGGTGTCTACTGAAATGTATGTTAATGGAGGGATAAGCTATAGCCTAGTCTACAAAGATATCTCATGGAATTGCACTGAATAGGAACAGCTTTGTCAGAAGACTACTAAGTATGAACAGAGTTAAGCATGCAAACTTAATTGAGGTAGTGTCCTATCTACTAGGTATCTAAACTTCATTCCCAAAGTGAATTACTTCAGAGTTGCTCAGAAACACAACACTCATTTCTGTTAAGAGTTATGTTTCTTTACACTCCTGGGACTTCTTTGCTCAGGTTGTGATTGCAGCCAGGAGTGGGAATGCTACTGATCCTCTGACACAGAAACCAGCAGAGGTAAAATCAAGGTCACCCACATATCAGCTGGAGGAGCAAGACAAACTGCACAGTGAGGACAGCAAGGAGGAGTAAAATTATTTACTGTCCCTTCTGCTCCCTCATCAAGGCAAGGATAGCAAAAAGGGTAAAAAAGAAGTTATGAAGAAGTGGCCATTAACTTCAATCTGCTCCAGTGGCAATGTGGCTGTGTGCTGTGCTTGCTTTCCTCCTCTCTCCTGACCCTTCAGTTTTGGCCGACCCCAGGATTAGGACCAAGCTGCTTGCAACCAGAGATTTTATTGGAAACAGAAGTTCCATGTGCTGAGAGTTTATAGGAGTAATTTGCTCAATTACTAGTGTAAAGAAAACCATAGGGAACCTGAGTAAGATCAACTCCTAATGAAGCACATTTGCACTTCATCTGAAACCGAGTATGATTTATCAGGATCAGACTCCCTACTTCTCCAGGATCTAAAGCAATTTGTGTAGCTTAAATCAACTATTAAATATATAACTAGGAGATAAAATCACAAACCCAGATCTAATTGGTATGGCTTAAATTAAGTTTTACATTTATTGCTGGGAGATAAAATTTGGATAGAATAACTATTACAACAGAATTAAGGAAAAGAAAATAGATAGAGTGTGGGACCTATGGTGACTTTTATTTAAAACATGTGTCTGATGGATGTTGGACTGCAGAAAACATCTGATACTACTGCACTGTAATCTCCATTTACCAGAACACCATTCTGGGTAATGAGGGGAAAATATTAAGTCTTAAGCACAGTGCTGATTTTTAAAAATATATAAAGACATAGGAAGTTCATTTGACAATGCATGCAGCTTTCTGTACAGAATGCTGTAAGAACTAGCCTCCCAAGAATGATTTTTTTAACAGCAAGCTTTTTGTAATGGTTTAAAAGTTCCAGTCTAATAGAAGCAGAACAACTGGGATGGATAAACTGATGAAGGTAATTACAGAACACTAATGTTCAAGGAGACCAGAAGTAAAAAAGAAAATAAAACAAGAAATTCCAACCTAATACAATGTAGTTTGGTTTTTTCCCCAGTATAATAGACATTAGCCTATGTTTTTCTTGTTCTTATCCTTGATATTTCATTTTTATCTGCTTCTACAATTTAATAATAAGAAGTATTGAAACATGTTTGTGTATCAGATATTGTTGAAAATTCAACGATTCTCTACAGTAGATGTGATCTGCTAGTTTTAGAATTAGAAGGTAATTTAAGTTGGTAGGGACCTCTGGACACCACCTGCTTACTGAAAGGAAACACTCTTAAAAAGGTGAAGCTGGGCCACTGTGTGTC
>VWZE01015972.1:4522-37268 GCA_013396675.1 Eubucco bourcierii
CCAGTTAGTCAGTAATGTCTTTTCCAGTTGTTGAGCCTTTTGAATTGCTCAGAAAGACTCAGCATTTATTTGGTTTGTAATCACTTGGCTTGTATTCTGTGGTAGTTCTTCTTTCCTGTCTGTCCTTCATGTTCCAGTGGGTTTCTTTTCCACCATCCAGCTGGGTTGCTGCTGTGTGCCAGCTCCTGAGCTTTTGGGCTGTTCTTTTTTATCCTCAAATAGAATTGATCAGTATTTCTTGCTACTTTTTATGGTACAGCAAATCAGTTTTCTTCTCAGGATCACAGGGTGTTAGGGGTTGGAAGGGACCTCCATAGGTCATCTCGTCCAACCCCCCTGCCAGAGCAGGACCAGAGCCTCTAACTCAGGTTGCACAGGAACACATCCAGATGGGTCTTGCAAGTGTCCAGAGAAGGAGACTCCCCAGCCTCTCTGGGCAGCCTGTGCAACATGATTTGCCTGAGACTTTCTCTCCTCATCTCTCAAGTCAGACTGTTCCTTTTGAAATATTAATTAAAAACAGAGTGACACTGAAGGTTTAAGCTTCTCAAACATTTCCTTGTTGGCAAGAGAAAATCACCTCCTTCAGGCTGACAGGTCTCTCAAGAGTGAAACATGCTGACTTTTTTGTGCCTGTTTTGGGTGTGAACACACACACACACACACACACAAAATAATTCCTCACTGCAGAATAGCACAGGTTGGAAGGTACCTCTGGAGGTCACCTGGGTTCTGCTCAAAGGAGGTCTTTTGAGTGCTCTTGGCCATCCAAAGATGGCAGAGGTGCTTGCCTCTCTGCACCTCTGTTCCCAAGTTTGGCTTAGTGGTGAAAAAGTCTTTTATGTTGCAGTGGGATTTTCTGTGTTATAACTTCTCAGATACCTCATGTCCTACATAGAAATCTCCAACTTTAACTGCAGCCTTTCCTGCAGTTGTTGATGGCTACCAGGATCCATTTTTAAAGCTGTGTGCAGCGTTGGTATACTTGTGAACATGAGGGACTGAGACCACAAAATGCAGGTTGAGGTGGTGTCAGAAAGTGCCCCAGAAGTTCCTGCAACCAGCTTCAGTGGCACAAACTGGGACACTGTTTTACTGGAGTACCTGAGAAAAATCTGCAGCAGCACTGGCAGAAAATCCCCTCAGATAAAACTGTTGTCAAAGACAAGTTAAGCAGCTGTGTAAAGCTTCCAAGCTAAGAAGAACCTGGCAAGTAGAACATCAGAAATCCAAGTGACTCTGTGCCCTAATCCTTTCCCCATACTGAGGTTCTAACTGCCTTGTCTGGGTCAGTGCTGTCTGTATCAGCTTTAGTGGATGAGTCCTTGGTTCTAGAGGTTGGCCTTGATCACGTACTCCTCTGCTAGTAAATGTGGTACTTTGTGGTGATTTCTGCAGGTGTGGTCTGGTATGGCTGATCCTGCTGTGGCAGGGGAGTTGGGCTGGATGATCTTTTGAGGTCCCTTCCAGCCCCTGATGCCCTGGGGAGTGTATTCCACAGAACCAGAGAGGTGCTTGAATCCTCATCCCTGGAGGTGATTCAAATGCAGAGATGTGGTGCTGAGGGGTATGGTTTAGCTTCAGCCTTGATAAAGTTAGGTAACGGTTGGGTGTGATGATCTTAAGGGTCTGAGTGGGTTTAAACTGGCAGAGGGGAGATTTAGACTGGATGTCAGGAGGAAACTCTTTACAGTGAGGGTGGTGAGACACTGGCACAGGTTGCCCAGGGAGGTCGTGGAGCACAGAAACACAGAATGGGATCTTTGATCACGTTTGGTGCTTCTGTGCTCCACAACCTCCCTGGAGGTGTTCCAGGCCAGGTTGGATGAGGCCTTGAGTGACCTCTACTAGTGGAAGGTGTCCCTGCCTATGGCAGGGGGTAGGAACTAGATGATCCTTGAGGTCCCTTCCAACCTTACCATTCTATGATTTTCCAACCAAAAGAGTTCTGTGAGTCTGACTGTGTGATTCCAAGTGGCATCTCTGGAACTGTTCACCACCTGGCTGTTCTGCATGCAGGTAGCAAGGCCAAGGGACATCTTTGCTAGCTTCTATGCAGGGTACTCAGTTTGAAGTAACTAACAGAGGTTGTCCTCTTTCTCTTCCCAGATGTGTGCAACAGCACCAACCTTCCTGAAGTTGAAATCATCAGTCTCCTGGAGGAGCAGCTGCCTCATTATAAGCTAAGGGCAGACACAATCTATGGTTATGACCACGACGACTGGCTTCACACTCCTCTCATTTCCCCCGATGCCAACATTGACTTAACCACCGAGCAGATAGAAGAGACCTTGAAATACTTCCGTAAGTGCCCCGTGGCAGAGCTCCTGCTGAGAAGCAACACAGTGGTGCTTTTGTTACCTTCTCTGAAGTAGCTGTGCAATTCTGTTACAGTGGTGAGGAGCCAGGGAGCTCTTTGGGCGTTAGACCTTTGGTTTCAAGTTTGTGGTAGCTCCCAAAGGAAACATTCATTTCATCAAGGACAGCACTTTCTCTGGGTTCTTCCACTGTGGGCACTGACTTAGCTGTGCCATTAGAGAAGGCTTCTGTCATTTGTCCTCTCCTTGGTGATTCACTGAGTAGTTTGTGATTAAATGAGCATTTTTTTTCTTCCCCATAGTTTCATGTGAAGATGCAGTTTTGCTGCTCTACTGAATGTGCTGCATGTCAAAATAGCCTGCAGAGCAACAAGCTGTAGTAGCTAGACCTCAGCTTTGATTTCATGCAAATACAGTACTCCCCAGTAATAATTTGTGGGAAGGGAGAAGTAGTCCTGTCATGTAGAAGACAACTTTTTGTCCTTAAGTGATTTCATCTTGCATTAAATCATTTTGCTTGGGTGAGGGAACAGCTAAACTCTTCTCTATGTCAGCAGAGCCTTTGGTCTGTACTAGGGGAGGTCAGTGTGGTGTTATGGTCTCCAGAAGGGACCAGCTGTGTCACATCTGTGGGAAGAACCTCTGCTGTTGTTCAGCCCTGAATACTCATGTCTCCTTTTGATGAAGTCAATCAAATCTGGAGCACCTAGTTCTCTAAACACCAATTCTGCAACCTGCTGATGGAGTACTTGGATTGGTCTGGTTCCACTCTTGCCAGAGTGGTTCACAATGGTGATCAAGGGCACAATGTCCACCTGCAGACCAGTGCCAAGTGGCATCCCTCAGGGGTCAGTGCTGTTTGACATCTTTGTCAGTGCCATGGACAGAGGAATCAGTGCACCCTCAGCAAGTGTGCAGATGGCACCAAACTGTGTGGCACAGTCGACTTGCTAGAGGGCAGGGATCCCTCCAGAGGGACCTGGACAGGCTGCAGAACTGTGCCCAGGCCAACCTCATGACATTCAACAAGGCCAAGTGTAAGGTCCTGCACCTGGGTAGGCACAATCCCAAGCACAGCTCCAGGCTGGGTGAGGAATGGCTGAGAGCAGCCCTGAGGAACAGGCCCTGGGGGTCTGGGGTGATGAAAAGCTCAACCTGAGGCTGCAGTGTGAGTGCAGCCCAGACAGCAACTGTGTGCTGGGCTGCAGCAAGAGCAGTGTGGGCAGCAGGGCAAGGGAGGGGATTGTGCCCCTTTGCTCTGCTCTCCTCAGACCCCACCTGCAGTCCTGTGTGCAGTTCTGAAACCCCCAGCACAGGAAGGACATGGAAGTGTTGGAGTGGGTCCAGAGGAGGCCACCAAGATGCTGAGAGGGCTGCAGCAGCTCTGCTGTGAGGACAGAGTGGGAGAGTTGGGGCTCTGCAACCTGGAGAAGAGAAGGCTGCCAGGGGAGCTTGGAGTAGCCTTCCAGGATCTGAAGGGGGCTCCAGGAAGGCTGGGGAGGGACTACTGACAAGGTCTGGTAATGGCAGGACAAGGGGCAATGGGTTTGAAGTGGCAGAGGGGAGATTGAAAGTGGATGTTAGGAAGAAGCTGTTTGCAGTGAGGGTGGTGAGAGACTGGCACAGGTTGCCCAGGGAGATTGTGGAGCACAGAATCAGTGTTCAGTAAATGGAATCCCAATTTAGGAGTCAGTTTGCCAGCCTGTCCTTGAAAATCAGGTAGGCTTTTTAAATATGAAATATGCCCACTTTCCTTTTAATGGTCTTCTAAAAGTCAGTTTGAAAGTGCCAGTTGGCAAAGCACTGTGTTAACAGCTGATTAACAAAACACATGGCATCAGCTACTCCTCTGGGAGGAAGGACTCCAGATGATGTTCATGGGATGGACAACTTTATCCCAAGTGGTGGCCACTGTAGAAAATGAGAGGATATGGTGTTTGGTCCTCTGAACATCCTGATGTGCTGCTGTAGCCAAAAGAGGAAATGTGAGCCAGAGCTAATGGAAATGCTGCATCCAGCTCCCCTGCTCAGGCTCAGATCTTCCCAGAACTGGAAAAGGTTTGGAGAAGGCAGCAGAGAATGACAAAGCATAGGAAGCCATGATTGATAGTGACATACTGTGTGCTGACCTTCTTTGACTGCTTTAAGTGCTAGCAGAGATGACTTACTCCTGCTTTGCACCCTGGCACCACAGATGGCTGCATCCTTCAGTGTGCTGCTGCAGCTTTCTTGAGAAGCCATGGTGGTCAGTGGGGTAGAGGGAGTTATCTGTCAGAAGTTCCCTTCAGACAAGGGAAAAGGTTGGTGGTGTTTATGACTGATTTTTATAATGACCAATGTAGGCAGATGAGTTCAGTGTTGACCTAATGGATTTATTCCAGCAAAACAGGTGGAGGAGAGGGTACCTGAGCTTTTCAAACCAACTGTTCTGCCCAGCTGAAACCTCCTCTTCAGCTGCAAACTTCAGGAGTGCTCAGTTTAGGTGGTCACAGTTGGCTACCAGAATTCATTGTCAGTATGCATAGTTTGCTCTGTGGAGAGTAAATAAAAGTGGGTTTTCGTGTACTTCAAACACATAGCTGCTGGAGGGGGGTGCCATGTGAATAGGTGTTTAGCTTTGGGTCAGGAGAGAACAAGTCACTTTTAGTTAAAGGTCTGTTACCTGAAGTCTTCCTTAGCCTAAGTTTTGTATGAACTCCAAGGCAAGTAGCACAGTAGCACCCTCCTACTGAAAAACAACTTCCTCAGCTCCAGTCTGACCCTGCTCTGCCTCAACTTCAAACCATTCCCCCTTGGCCTGTCTCTGGACACCCTGATGAAAAGTCTCTCTGCAACCTTCCTGCAGGATCCCTTCAGGCACTGGCAGGCAGCTCTGAGGTCCCCCTGGAGTCTTCTCTTCTCCAGACTGAGCACCTCCAACTCCCTCAGGCAGAGGTGTTCAAGACCTTGGATCATCTTTGTGGCCTCCTACACTGCCTCCACCAACTCTGTGTCCCTGTGCTGGGGACAGCACCTTTCCAGGTCCTGCTTTATAGAACTGTCCTCTGTCATGTATTTGGAGGGATCCTTGCATGTGGATACCTATATGGTTCTCTATGTAGGGTGTGTGTCTCCATGCTGGGAAGATCACACACTTATCCCATGTTTCCAAGTCTCTTGAGGAGCCCTGGGATCATCTGAGCACACAAGGGATTTTCTGCCCAGCAGAGGAGCACCTTCCTGCATGACAGCAACATGCTTCCAGTCAGGGAAATACCAATAAACAACCAGCTGAGGATGCCTACCTGGAGCTGTATTTATCCTGTCTCGTTGAAGCAGTGTGTGGAGGGAGATGGTGAGAAGAAAATTCTAGCACATTGAAGACTTCCTTTGTTTAAAATGTTGGGAAATAACAAGGAGAGAGTCCCTGCAGCAATCCAAGCTGCTGGCCAGAGTTCATCCTTTATATTCTAAATGCTCAGTTAATAGCATTACCAGACTGAAATTGCCTTTTGGCCACAGATAATAGCAGTGGAACGAGTACCTTTATAAGCAGAGCAATCGAGTTCATGTTGCCATAGGAACCTATAGTTTTTCCCTGGCAATGTTTAAACAGTGTAGCCTTAATTGCATTTAATAGCAAGTGCAGCTCCTGTTGGAGGATGCAGAACTGAAGTTGTGCAGGACCAGCCTCATTACATTTGTTCCAGGTGGCAGAGTGCTCACACTTGGTAGGAATCCTTGCACTGTTTCCAAGGTGTGTGTTTGCTTTTTAAGGTAATGACATGAGTTTTGCATGCCTGGAGACTTTGAGTGACTTTGTATATAAAAATCTTTAGTGGTTTACTGACCTGAAGTTCCTGTACCTTTCCTGGATTGTTTGCAGAGCAGGATTGGGTGTAACAAAAATAAAAGCATCAAAATGAAGCCAAAACCAATGGCTGGCTTGGGGAAGGGAGTGGAAAAGCACCTAGGAGTCAAGCTGACCAAACCCAGTGTTTTACACTTGGGCTGCAGTGTGCTGCCCAGCCAAGAGCACCTCAGAGAGGCAAGGCAGAACTGTTTGCAGAGAGCTTTAGCACTGTGAATCCTTGGAGGTCACAGCACTGTAAGACCATGTGCCCTTGTTCCTGCTCTCTGGGAGGTGAAAAAGAAGTACTTCTGTATAATGAAAGAGGTTCAAAGAATCTTAGTCTGTGCAAATTAAACTAAGTAAATTGAACTTGAATTAAATTTAACTAAGTAACTTGAACTACAAAGGCACAGAATAGCAGAATGGTCAAGTTTGTGAGGGACCTCTGCAAGTCATCTGGCCCAACCCTCCTGCACAAGCAGAGTGCCTTAAAGCAGGCTGGGTCAGTGCTCAGTCACACTCACATTTAAATAGAGCATTTCTTACGTTCAGGATGAACTTGCTGCACTTCAGTTCCTGCCCATTGCTTCTGGTCCTTTCACTGTCAAGAGCCTGGCTGTGTCCTCTTTGCACTCTCCCTTCAGCTATTTACATGAAGTGGATAAGATGCTCCTGAGATCTCTCAAGGCTGAGCAGTCCCTGCTCTCACCACCTTTCCATCACCTTTGTGGCCTGCTGCTAAACTCTTACGTTCATCTCACTCTTACACCAAGAGACTCAGAGCTGGACACAGTACCCTGGGTGCAGCCTCACCAGTGCTGAGCAAAGGGGATTCTTGTGCATGTTGCCAAAAACATTACTACACTGGAGGCTGAACACAGTGAATTATTGTAATTGTTACACTTTCTGTTGGGAATGATACACTTGCAGACAAAGGTGCCTTTGAGTTAGGCCGTGGTCTGAAATCCTGGAGCTGAGTGAATAGCACAGGCACTTGCCATGGGCAGATGTGTGGCTGATATGTGAACAGATCTGTTGATGTGTCCCTCAGCCATCAATATATAAAAGGAATGTGGCAATTCCCACCCTCAGTTACTGCAGTGATAACTTTTCATGCCAGAAAAGCTGAAACACTGATGTGGTCATGAAACAGATAGGTTTGTCCTTTGCATAGTTTACCATCTTCTGTGACAGTAAATATAAGTGGTACCAGTCAGGGAGTAGTCTCAGCAGTAACCACCTGGAGAAGATGAGTGAAGGTGAGCTGAATAAAAATCTGCAGACCCTTGAGTGACTGGAGTGAGGTATTAAGTGTTCAGATTTCCAGAGCTAGAACCATTGAATCAAGTTTGTAAAGGTGAGCTGCAAAGCAGAAGGTGAGGGTTCCTTAGGAATAAATGTGTGGGGCTCCTTGCAAGAAGATGCTGGAGGTGCAAAAAATGTGCATGGGCTCTTGAATAGGCAGGAGAGCTCCTTCAAGAATTGCTAAAAGTAGAACTTAAAGTGATCTGCAGCTAGGAAAAGCCAGAGCTCGGGAGAGCAGCTGAGGGAGGTGTGGAGCAGTTCTCCGTTACCTGCTCATGGCTGCTGTTGTAGATGGGAGTCTGTGACTCGGCAGGCCCAGTATGGCCTCCCCAACCTTGTGGTATTTACTCCATCCTGATGCTTCTGCTGCTGTTGACAAAGGAATATGGGTTCCTTAAAAGGGGGCCAAAAAAGTGAGGAGTATGTGGTGGTTATGAACAAAACAGGTTTGGATCATTCTGGTACCTCCACTGGTTCACATGTGTGCTTTGGATTGATGTGCTTGATGATGGTGATGACTTAATGCCATATGTGCCTTGGAGAGATTCTCTTTTAACAGCTTAAGCCCAGCTTTGTTGGGTGCTGGATAAGTCAGGTCTTTTGTTGCTAAAACATCCACCACAAACATGAAGCTCTTCTGAGTGCCAACATACAGCATTTTTAGGAACACAGTAGCAAAACTTTATCCCTAATCCCTTGGGTTTTGGTTATGATGCTTAAACAAAACCCCAAAAAATACCACCCAAGGGGGTCAGTGGTTCATAGAGAGGGCAAAAGCAGGTTAATTTGCCTCTGAGAGGAAATGTGTTGCTGGTCTGATTCTTCTGACTCATTCCTTTTTGTTTGCCACTTGTGCAGTAGCAGGACACGTGAAGGATTCCATTCTGTCAGCCCAGGAGTGTCACACAGCAGCAACACAGCTCAGTTTTCCGTGGGGAAGGCAGGCTTTTATCAGACTGTGGTGAAGGGCAGTAATGGACTAGATTTTCATTATTGATGCCCTGTGTGTCCCTAGGGAGCGGGGATGCCATGAAACTGCTGTCCCACCAGCAGTCAACTCCTCCGAGCCAGGGGTTTGTGCCCAGCATGGAGGAACACTTCACCCTGTGCGGCTAGAAGCAGCAAAAGGCATTTTCTTCCTCTCTCCATCGCTTTCGGAGCCAGCTGGTCGCCATGGCAACGTGCTAGCCTGCGGGAGCTGTGGAGAGCAGGGAGGGAAGAGCGGGTTGGGAAGAGCCGGGCGGTGGTGTGTGTCCCCCACGTCAGCGCATCAGCCGTGCCATAGGAGCGCTCTGTGACACCCAGCCGAGGCTCCTGGGCAGAGCTGCTGTAGCAGGGGAGCCGCCCGGGCAGCTGCCGCTGCTCTCTGCAGCTTTCTCAGCCCTTCGCTGGCGGTTTCTTCATTTTCTTTATATTGCATTTTCCCAAAGCCACCCTCCAGCCTCTCCTTGGATTTCAGCGGCAGCCTCACGGAAGATGTGCAGCTCCTTCCCCGCTCGCCGCTCGCTGCCCTGCGCGGTGGTGTGGGGCAGAGGCAGGCAGGCATGGCTGCATTTCACTTGACCTTAGCGGCGCGCTGAGAGCTCGTCCATGCTGCCCAAGGATACTGACTATGCAGAAATTCATTGAAGCAGATTACTATGAACTGGACTGGTATTATGAAGAATGCACAGATGGTAAATACTCCTTCCTAGCCTCTCGCTGCAGAGTTGGGAGCGTGTCAGAGCAAAGCATCCTTATGCGGTGGGCTTAGAAGTGGCAGAGCCTCGGGGAGGCAGCAGCCTGGCGCCGCGGCGCTGCCTGCGTCTCTGTTGCGCCTCAGCATCTCCTGTGAGTGTGCTACAGCAGCCTGCTGCTTGCCTGCTGCTTTTGCACAGGGAGTGGCAGAGGGGCATGTGTGTGGTGTGAACAGGCTTTGGGTAGGGAGAGAAGGCTTTGAAATGCCGACTGTGTACGATAGCAAAGCTGAATTTGCATATACTTATTGTAAGGGTTTGTGTTAGAGTTGGAAGCCTGTTCTGTGGTTTTCTGCAGTACCCAGATGCTGTGGTATGTGTCTGTTCAGACAGTAGATGTTTTCTCTCTGGTTAGTTGCCTGTGAAGGACATTTAAAACCAGCTTGGTAAAAGTGAGCAGGTTAACTTCTAGAACTAGAAAAAATTGCAGGGTGATGAGCACAATCTTCTGGGCCTTTAGCCTCTGTTTTTAATGTTTGCTTGGGTGGTTATTACTGAATTTTTTTGTCAGTCTTCTGATGGAGGACACATGAGGTAGCTTAAGGAGTGGCTAAAACTATGCCCTATGCGGAATGGAAAAATCAAGATTCCTCTCTGGTGGCACTGGGTGGTAACCTCTGAAAGAAAAGCCTTTGGGAAAGCAGCAGCTCTGTGTGACTTTTACACTGCTTGGCTTAAATGAGGCAAGCTGAAGATCCTAGGGAAGCAGGGAACAGGAAGGAGTGAGTAGCATAGGCCCAGGGGATGTTGCATGTCTGCAGTACACAAAGGTGTTTCACAGTGCTTTGCTAACAGTAGCAGGGGGATGAGTGAAGCTGTTGTGACCAGATGTAGATGAGGTTTTGTGGCCTCTGGGGTGGCACAGGGCTCCATTTGGTTCTCTGCGCTGGCTTTGGGAACTGAATGCAAATTCAGGAGCTCCTTGAACTTCTCCTATGTCCAACTGACCGTTCCTGTCCAGGTGTTCAAAGAGCCAAGGTGCATATTGATTTGAAGGTCCTGGCCACTCAAAGTTGGATTGGATCCATTATATAACCTTTATCCTCCTGGTTTAACCCTGGTAAATGCTGTAGCATCCGATTAGTCTGCATGATGTAACCGGCTGAGCTGGCCTGGTTTTAGCAGCTGAAGAGCAGTTGCACTGTCGTGAAGAGCTGTGGCTGATTTCCCTCCAGGTTAAATGCATTTAGCTTTCCTTTTATTGTCCTCTTTTTGTGGTCCTTTGTCTGTCTGGTTGTGCCAAGTGTGGCGTGTCTGAGCTAGCAGCTGCTCTGCCCATCACTTGTGTGCAAAGGTGTGCCACGGTGGAGAAACTATGGGAGTTCCACAGGGAGGGAATAAACAACAGGTGTTGGGCAAGCATTAAGTACCTGGTGGGATCAAAGCCTCAGGAGCACTGAGGTGGTGGCTGTGATTCTGTCTGGGCTTGCCGAGCCCCAGTCCATCTTCCAGGAGCTGAGATCTACGGAGCATCAGCCAACCTCTGTGCTGGCTGACTGCTTGGAGTGTTTGGGAAGTGGTCCCTAGGAGAAAGTAGGATCTGATAGCTGCCCAGGAGGTAAGGCATAATGCTTCCTTCAAACCATGCTGAATTCTTTTAAATGAAACATGGCTTTTTGTGTGGTGGGGGGATGGTGCTGCCAGTCTTGTCTCTGGGTTTTATACAACCTAATAGGGTTGAGTTTGCTTTTCCCAGTTGGAAGTGTGGGAGAGGAGGATTGGGGAGGCACAGTCTTTCACCTTACATACTGACTTTACAACAGCACCAGCATTTTCTGTCGTTGGAGAGTGGTATTTTAATTGTAGTGGGAGACAAAAGGCATCTCTCCAGTGGAAAAAGGAGCTTCTGCAGGGTGCTGGAGCAGATGCATGCTGTAGGAGACGCCTGGCTCTGGACTGCTGCCTGATTTTTCTGCCATGTATCTGCTGATAGCAGAGCTATTTGCCTGAGATGCTTTCTCTGCTCAGTCAAGAGTGATAGGTAGTTGGAGCTCAGCTGACCTCTTTTGAATATCTATTTTAGGGCAAGATGAGCATAGTTAGCTTATTTCTCTGCTGTGTGTGGAGCCTCTGGAGCTCAGATGCCAGCATGCACTCAACTGTGAATCCCCCCCCAGTTCAGCCTTTCCGGTGAAGCTGACATTGGAGGACAGTTGGGAGTATGTTGAAACTAACAGAAAGCCTCACAAGATGCTGTGCTGCAGAATCATTCTTCTGATGAAATGGTTCAGACATTCTTTGTCACAGCCACTGGGCTGTGGATTTCATTTTATAAATGTGCCTTCATTTCTTTTCCCTTTCTTTAAGTGATTATTTTTAGCAGCATATGAGTTCTTGTTCTTTGAAGGAAAAAGTACTCTAAAATCAGAGCAGGATATAAGATTTGAATGCTATTATTTGACTCAACAGTGACAGTTGCTTATCATAGTCTTAGAATGGCTCAGCTTGGAAGGGAGCTCAGAGCTCATCTGCTCCAACCTCCCCACCATGGGCAAGGACACCTGTCAACTAGACTCAGCTGCTTAAGGCCTCATCCAGCCTGGCCTTCAACACCTCCCATGCAGGAGGCAGCCACAACCTCCCTGGGCAACCTATTCCAGAGTTTCATCATCCTCCCGCTGAAGAATTTTTTTCCTCAGCCCCATTGTAACCCTGCTCTTCCTCAGCTTCAAACCATTCCCCCTTGGCCTGCCCCTAGACACCCTGATGTAAAGTCTCTCTGCAGCCTTCCTGCAGGATCCCTTCAGGCACTGGCAGCAGCTCTGAGGTCCCCCTGGAGTCCTCTCCTCTCCAGGCTGCACACTCCCAGCTCCCTTAGCCTGTGCTCACAGCAGAGCTGCTCCAGCCCTTGGCTCATCTTTGTGGCCTTCTCTGGGCTCACTCCAGCAGCTCTGTGTCCTCCTTATGCTGGGGATGATAGACCTGGAGGCAGGATTGGAGGTGAGGTCTGAGCAGAGTCCAGGGGCAGAATCCTCTCTCTTGCCCTGCTGCCCACACTCCTCTGGCTGCATCTCAGTGCACAGCTGCCTGCTGGGTTGCATGAGAGCACTGCTGGCTCCTGGGTAGCTTCTCAGCAACCAACTCCCTGCCAAGATTCTTTCTTCAGAGCTGCTCTCAACCCACTCTGCACCCAGCCTGTTACCTCAGATTTAATGAACTTATGGACTAAAATAGTAAGGATGTCCTTGTCTTGGTGGCAATACTGTTTGGGGTTTTCTTAATCCCTTGCAAAAGCAAATGAACAAATGCTTAAAAGATCTTTACAAAAATTTGATAGTATTGGAATAATTAATTAATCTCTTTATGCAAGGTCCTCTACAGTGTTTATTTTTAGTGGGATTAACTGAAGTTAGCAAAATGTCAGACTCTGCTGGAGTCACTGGTGTTAACTAACATTAGAGCAGATTTAAACACCTATAAATACACCCTGCTTTTTAGATACATTTCCAGCTCTAGTATTTTGTCATAACAGTGGCAGTTGTCACCTTACTTGGCATTAACCAAGCGCATTGTGGAGGTGGAATGGGGAAGGAGCTGGCTGTGCACTTGAGTAGGAAATGGCTGTTGTCATAGCAGACTCGAGACTGACAGAGCCAATGGGAAGAGAGGAGAAGGTGACATTTGTCACAGAACCACAGAGTGGCTCAGGTTGGAAGGGACCTCACAGATCATTATTTTGCTCAGCTCCTGAATTTGCAGAGCAATGTTTGCCCACTTCATCCCATCTTATTCCCTTTTCCAAAAGCACTGGTTGAGTGACAGAAGGTAACTTGGGTGGGATTTTGAAAGAGTGGGAAGCATGCACAGCCTGTAAAGATGTGAAGCAGCCAACTCTGCTTGACTCTACCTCTTAATGAAAAGCACACAGGCAGTGACCAATTCATACCTCTGCCCTGAGAAGTCCTCCCTGAAACTCCCACATTTCTTCCTCAAGGCTTTCTAAACCTGGGTGCTGCTGCTCCAGCTGCTGGCCTGGGAACTTGTTTGCTTAGAGAGGATCTTTGTTCTGAAGGCAGCATTGTTAGTGGTGAAATGGGGCAGAAATCACCAGGGCTGATTGAGCACACCTCGAGATGCTTTCACTGATAAGGCAAAGTTAAAATTTGAATGCGTTTGAGTTCCTTGGAAATAGTGAGTCAGGATGTGAGGGCTTGTTTGTATTGTGTCCAGCCTCACCCTCTGCAAACCAGCTCTCACTTTGTGTTTCCTGATGGCAGAGCTGCTGACCAGAGTCTGCACCTTGGTGCAGGGGTCGTGTGAGGGATGTGCAGCTGTGGGCTTCCAGCCTTGCTTGCAGCTCCTTTAGCAAGCCTCCTGAACAGGCTTCAGTGTCTGTAGCCACTAATTCAGAGCAGTGATTGCAGCCAATGTGCCCAACGTACTTTGCAGTGGCAACCCATAAAAAGCACTCTTGAGTAAGTCTCTGATGATGTGTTTACAGGAAAGAAAAGTCTACTTTGAATCTCTCTTATTTAGAAGATATCCTTTTGAGAACTGGAGACGACTCAGCTTCCCCTCAGCTGCTCATTGTCCTGTCGGTGTTGGCAGCCTGGCTGCTATTAAATGCTGCTGCAGCACTAAATGGGCTTAATGCAGAATGCCATCAAAAGGGAGTTGCTAATGTGAGGGTGGGGTGCACATTCCTTCTCCACCCATTTTGAATTTGCTTTTATCATCTGCTGATATCAGAAGAGGCCTTGCACCATGTACCCTCCACCTTTTGAAAGTCAAAGTTCAGCTGTGCAGCCTGGCTTGACACCAGTCTGTTCAGAAGTCCACTTGTGGGAGCATTCATTTACTCCTCTGTTATGGTGCTGTTGGGCAGCACTGTTTGCCTACTGACTTCTCTGCAAGCTCCTTGGGTAGCTGCAGCTGCACACTTGGTAGCAACCTTAAATCCTTGGTATGCCAACAGGGTTGCTGTGAGGGCTTTTGTCCCTAGCCTTTAGAAAGTGCTTCTTGCATTCTTAGTGATTTTACCCTCTTCATTTTTGCTCTTTGGCTATTACTAAAATGTGGTGAATTACCACTGGATTGCAAGTAGATACTTCAGACTCTTACTGTCTGATCACAGAGTGGCTTAGGTTGGAAGGGACCTCAGAGCTCATCTCCTCCTGCCCATGGCTGAGGGATTGGGACTCTCTCAACTAGATTAAGCTGCTCAAGGCCTCATCCAGCCTGGCCTTCGACACCCCTAGGGAAGAGGCAACCACAGCCTCCCTGGGCAGCCTATGCCAGTTTCTCACCATCCTCACACTGAAGAACTTCTTCCTCAGCTCAGTCTAACCCTGCTCTGCCTCAGCTCCAAACCATCCCACCTTGGTCTGTCTCTAGACACCCTCAGGACAACTCCCTCTGCAGCCTTCCTTTAGGATCCCTTCAGGCACTGGCAGGCAGCTCTAAGGTCCCCCTGGGGTCTTCTCCAGAGTGAAGAACTCTTTTGGAAAGAGTTTTGATTGTGTTACAGGGAAGAAATGTAGACACAGAAGAGCTTGAAGGAATCAGAAACCAGAAGGAACCCTACTACATGATTCTTAAAATGGCATCTCTAATGTCATGATATGAGGACAAAGAGACAATCCCATTTTTTCCCCCAACTAAGTTCTTAAGGCTATTGCTGCTGCTGCATGTGGCAGTAGATTTTGGCAGTCCGAGGTGGAGTTGTTCAGTTTGAGCAGGAAGATTTTTGCTTTACTCAGAAAGGAGTTTTCCTCTCTCCAGGAGGCCCTTATGTGCTTTGCATCCCTTGGCTATTGTTTATGTAAATGTTATTGTGTTGTTTTTGGATAAATAGCAAGAGTCTAAACTTAGACCAGAAAAATTCGTTATGGTTACATAAAATTAGTTCCTTCCCATCCCCTACTTCCACACCACAGAGAAATGGTTCCTGTGTGCATGTTGTGTCCTGGGGTGTGGTGCTTGTCTGGCAAAGGGCACCTGTTTGCCATCAAAAACCAGGGAGGCAACCTGGCAAACATCAAATATCCACAGAGCCAAAAGCTGCATTAAGAAAGTTAACCTACCCTGTGTGCCTGCTCAGGTTTAGCAAACACAGCCTCTGGGAAACAGAGAGATGTGAGCAGGAGGAGTGCTGGTGTTGTTAAACAGGGAGGAGATACACACACCCTCGCACACGCACCTGTGTGGGCAGGAGGCATTTCTTTCCCCCCAGCAGACAAGAGCAAAGATGACTGGAAGCCATGCTGCTTGGCAGCTGCTCTTGCAGCCTTCCAGCAAGGATCATCTCTTTCACAAGAGCGAGCCAAGCGCTGCCCTCCCCTCAGCTTGACCCTCCAGGCAGCACACCATGGTGTGCAGCTCCCAGGCTCTTCCTGCTGGGTGGGACTGGCGTGTGGACAGGCTTGGGCTGGGCACTGCTCCTCTCAAATCTGTTCCTTGCAGCATTAGGCAACCCAGAGGTGACTTCCCTCTGAAGGTGCACGCCCTTCACCGGCTGTGGCAGTCGGAGGCTGGCTCGGACTGCCACCACCAGTGGTGGAGACACTTGTGGGGAGCTACCACTTCACTTGGAAGAGCAGGGGAAGAGGAGAGAGAATGCTGTTGGCAGGAGGAGTGGTGGGGAGGGGGCTTTGAGCCTTCATTGTATGAGACGTGCTCCTGGAACTGCTGAGCAAACGCTGGTGACCCTCAGAGCTGCTGTGAGACGTCCCATAAAGCTGCTAGTAATTATTAGACAGCTGGTCTCCTCCCTCCTCCACCCCGGCTGTACTGCACAAAGCTACTCCCATAAGGACAAACACTCAGTTGCTCAGGAGCTCCCCAGCTGAGCATGTGAGTGAGGAAAGATGGTATCCTGCTCTGTGGAGCCCTTGCTCTGCTCTCCCCTGAGATACAACTTCCCATCTCCTGTCAGACTAAGGCCTCGCATCGTGTCCATCTGGGACACCTTGGGCAATGGCAGTAAACGAAGAGGAAAGCTTTGAATATGACTATGAGAAGGAAAGTAAGAGGGACCTCAGGTTCAGCAGGCAGAGCCTGGATATGCTGGAAGAAGGTACTGCTCACCTTTTCCTTTTGAACCTCTGTTGCAGTAGCACATGGCAATGGATAGGTGATTTGAGTGATGCTTGTGCATTGTGTGCTACATTTGACACGTTGGGGTTTTATTATGTGGCCAGGGCATCTGGTTTCAGTACTCAGGAGATACTCAAGTGTATAGGTCGAATCTCAGGTACAGTTTTTGGAAGGAGGAATCCATGATGTAGGCTATGCAATGCCTCTTTTATAATGCAAGTGGGTTTGGGAAATGCTTTCTTTTGGTGTAGTGCACTTTTTAAATGTACATCTGCTGCTGCTCTGGTGGAGGATGTCCCTGCTCACTGCAGGGGGGTTGGACCAGAAGACCTTTGTTGATCCCTCCCAACACAAACCGTTCTATGTTGCAGTGTGTGTGTGCTATGAGACTTTGCATGTGTTAGGTTGTCATTCCCAACAGGCACTTCTGAAAAGGAGAGGAACAGCAGGGCAACAACTGTGCTTTGCCAATGATCTTGCACACCTGCAGGAGTAATCCAAGTTTTGGGTCTTGTGGCTTAACCTTTCAACACAAAACCCCCAAAACTCTTGTCAAGCTTTGTGCTACTAATGGATATCTGCAGTAGTGCAGGGTGGGGGAGGTCTTAGGTGCTAGAAGCTGCACTCACCATTTTGTTTTGTGTGTTGTACACTTTGCTGTGAGCGATCAGCTCCGTGGCAGAGAACTGCTACTTCCAATTGCGCTCTCTCAAACCTGGTGTAAGGCTGCTGTGGGGATGGGTAGCGCAGAGGAGGTGACCTGCTATGAGTCTACACCTTCCTTCATTTCTGGGGAAAGAGGTCCTGGCTCCACAGCCTCGGTGGCTCAGACGTGCTCATGCAATCCTGTTGTGCAGGACTTGCTGTGAAGACTTCCTTAGAACCCAGTGTCTGTCACTCGTGCCCTGCCAATCAGCTACACCTCGCCTGCTGCAGGGCTCTGAAAGGAGCTGAACTAACCACACTCTCTCTGTGCCACACTGGTGCTGGCAAAAAACCAAAGACTTCAAAACTGGGGCTTAAGGTGACAAGTAAACTTCTCCAGAGAGGCCAACCAACACTTGGTTTGATTCCCTTTTTTAATGATCAAATGGACACTGAAACATGCCTCCTGCTGCCCTTACTCTTCCTGCTGCCTTCACCTTTCAGCCAGGTCTAACTGCCAGCTGAAACTGTTCTTGTTGATTTCAAGAGGGGGACTTAGAAAAGACATTGCGTTCCATCTGGGATAAATTCAGCTCTGTCTTTCCCCTCAGAAGCTCAGGATGTATTCAAAATGTCTTCTCTCAAAATGTCTTTTGAAAGAGTTACAGTCCAGATCCTTGTCTTGCACCTGCTTAGATTAGTTCCAGGACTGCAATCCAGACATCTCTTGCCTAGAAATGGATGGAGGAGAATGGCAAGATGGTAATTCAGTGGCTGGAAGTCATAAATCCTGCAAACCCAAGTTCTGCTTTCAACAGAAGAGCTCTGCCGAGCTGTGCCAGTACGTGCATTAATCTTACTGTGTGCAGGGTGAGCTCTCTGCAGCTGCTTTTCCTTATTGCCTGAGTTCCACTCTGTGGCTGTGGTTATGCTGCTAGAAGGAACAAGCATGAGGTGTTCCTGCTGAAGTTCCCTTGAACTTGCTTCTTCAGACATCACAGGAGAACTGGATGCAGGTCATGCCCTTAGAGGAGCTACACTGAGATGGCAGCCTGCCTGGGTGCTCAGGTATAAGCCTTAGGAAAGAAGTATCACCAAAGTTGTTTCTTTTTTCTCAAGCTTGAGATGAAGTAATGACAGAGGGTTGAGTGTGAGGCTCCCGTGTTGGATTTCTTGAGCTGTTTGAGTGCTGCGTGAGAGAAACAGCAGTAAACAAACTCCCTTCACCCGCAGCTGAAATGGCAAGGTAAAATCTCTCCTTCTGGAAGAATCAGCAGCTTAGTATTGAAATTAATTTGGAAGCTGCACCTTTGCAACCACAGCAAGCTAGGCTGTAACATTGTGGGGAAAAAAACAACTACAAAAAACCTACAGATGGGCAGTGTGTGGTTGTTCTTCCCTGTGCTCATGTGCCCTTGCTGACTGAGTGTGCATCACTCTCTGCATTCTGTTCTGCCAGACTGCTCCGTGGAGCTCAGCACAGTGTGAGGTGAGGCTGAGGAAGCAACTGACATACTGTGACTGCTCCTCATTCCCCTAACTAGGGTCACATCTACCCCCTGAGCTCTCTGCCTGGCCCACAGCTGAGCGTGGGGTGGGTGGGGGAGGCTGGGGGGGAATTGCTGCTACAGCTCAGGTCTGTACTGAGCCGTGCCTCAGAAGCACAGTGCTGAAGCTCGTCACAGCAGTCTCCTAACATCTTCATCTGAGGAGCTTGAAAGTTCTCTTCAGATTGTCTCAGACTTGACAGGCAGCAGCAGACCTGAAGCCTCTGCCCCAGTTTAGCCAGGGCTGCCAAGCGCTCCTCCTTGGTGGGGGAGAAGCTACCGTGTTGAGCTGGGAAAGGTGGCAAATCTTTCTAGTCCTCCTGTTCCTGATCTTTCAGTAACGAAGCTGCTGACACACTTTAGGTGTAATTTTGCTGGCTTTATTTGAGAGGCAATATCCATAATGTGGCCCAGTTCTGGGATTCCTCATGTGCTTGGCTCCAGTTGCTGTCATGCTTGCAGTAAGCAGTGCCAGAGCACAGCTATCAGGGGCTCTACTATGCAGCTGTGGGCTTTAGTAAGTGCTTTATTCTTCAAGTGCAACAAGAACCTTTCAGAAAGCAAACCAGCACAAGCTGAGGAGGCCCAGCCTACCAGGACCTCCAGTTGCTGATGTTTGCCAAGTGGTAGCTGGCAGTAAGGAGCACATCTGGACAGCCACTGTTGGTGTGCTCTGTACCTCTGAACGTGCAGCTTTTGGGAGGGGATGAGTTTGCCTTTGTGTTTTCAGAGCTTGGAGAGAGCTCTAAACAGGGGAGGTGATGCTTTGTGAGGCAGGGCTTCTCCTGACTTAGTAGGAATTTTGTACACCTTGCCATAGTGAAAGGCTTTGGACAGGGAACCCTTAGGGGAAAATGCAGTGTCCCCTGCTGCCACCTTGCCAGTAAGAAGCATCAGCATTAAAATTTCCAGAGCTCTGTTACCCATGGACAGCATTCCCTTATCCTGCTGGAGTTTCTGAGGAGTAGGGAAATTGCCATGCACAAGGGTCTTCCCTCTTAGACCTTATAATTATCCAGACCAGTATTGTCTGCCCCCAGAAGGAAAGGTCCCCATAACACCTTACCCCTGGCTGTCTCCCAGCAGCTAACAGCAGAGGAGCAGCAGTGGGAATTGGGCTTCCAGCCAGGGCTGTCCTCTTTTAGTTCTTTAGCTCTTTCCTGATGATGGGGGTGGATGAGAGAAGGGCTGCAAGGAACAGGGGCTGAGGACACCTGTGACTGCTGCTTTCTGTGTTGGTGCTGTTTTCTTGCATTTTTTGCTTTCACCTGAATCCCCTGTTTGGAGGTTGGTGACTCATTGAAGCAGCTCTCAGTAGTGGGGTTCTTCCTCCACTGCCCATCTGTGGGTGTTTCCTGTTCCTTGAAACACCCTTCTCCTCTAAGCAGCATGCTGAGGGGCTATGTGACTTTCAGGGAGCAATCTAGTGGGGGACATACTTCTCCCTTTTTCTGAGCATCTTCAGGTCTGAAACCAGTGCTTGAGGCAGTGCATAGCTCAGAGGCTGAAGGAAACTTCCAGTCAGGTGCTGCATTGAATAGGTGCTGAAAAATAAGCAGAAATCTGAGTCCTGTGAGAGTCCTCTGAACTTGTAAGCTTTAAGAGGGTGCAAAGATGGTGCTGGGTGCTTTGAGGCAGAGGAAATACTTGATCTGTGCAGTATTTATTTGGCTCTTAAAGGACCCCAAATACTTAGAGCTGCAGGTATGTTCCTGGTAGCATCTATTTAGTCCTGTCATGCATATAATGTGATGAAAGCTTTCTCTGGTCTTTGTTCCTGCAACATCAGTTTCAAAGCAGTTACCAGAACACATTTTCTAACCGCTTCTGGACTCTTGTGGCCCCTCCCCTTGCTGCAGACTTGTTATTATTACTGTTTTTCTTTATTGTATGTAGCTTTCTGCATAAACTGAGAGGTGCAAAGCATATTTGATTTGAATATTTGTTTGCATCCCTGCATTTAGACACCCTGCTCCACATCAGCCTCCAGCAAAACCACTACTGATTTGCAAGTGAACAAAAAGAGGTCAGTGAATTGGCACTGTAGGTTTTGTATTACAGGGCATTGTCCTTCATTTGCTCTTGTTTTATCTTTCCAGCAGTGGTACCAGGCTTCCAGCAGGCCAGGAGCCCACAGTGCAGAATCCATCAGAGATGTGGAGTTTGTGTGAGGGTTTGCCCCTCCATACCTCACTGGTCAGAGCTCAAAGTGGTTTTTCAGAGTAGTTTGTCTTTTTCCCTGGGAGTTTATTTTTTAATGCTGAGGAAATAAGAGTCGCTGAACTCTGGCCAAACATGCCTTGTCATCTGTGGAGGCTGACTAACCACACACATACTGAGAGGCTGCTTTGAGGGCTCTTGAGTGCTGCGTTTGAATTGCTTTCTCTCCCTTTACTTTGCACCTTCTCTTCCTCAGAAGCCTTCAGTTCTGAGGGGTGCCTCTTTGAAAGTTTATTCTCCTTCCCCAAAGAAAAAACTTTTAAGTTCATAGTTCTGTACTTCTGCTCTATTGTGTGTGGTGGTAGCTGGCTAGAAGCAGCCCTTTTATTAGATGCAGTTTGCTTCCACTTGGACAGTGAAGAGGATGTGTGAGGCTTTGAAACCCTTCCATGCTTGCAAAACAGGGTATGAAGCCTTCTGGTGAAACAGTGACCAGCAGGAGTCTCATGCAATCAGAGTGGCTCAGGTCTGAAGGGTCCTCAGAGCTCATCTCCAGTCTCCCACCGTGGGCAGGGACACCTCTCAGCTAGACACTTAGTCGTTGCAGAAGCCTCTTTGCCCCAGCCACGGTAAGAGCTCTCCACTTAGTCCACTGCTCAATACAACTTCATTAGCCTTTGTCACCTCCACAGTTTTATCACAGAATGATGGAATGGCTCAGGTGGGAAAGGACCTTGGAAATCATTGCTCCAACCTCCCCACCATGGGCAGGGACACATCTCAGCTAGATTAAGCTGCTCGAGGCCTCAACCAGCTTGGCCTGCAACACCCCTAGGGAGGAGGCAGCCGCAGCCTCCCTGGGCAGCCTGTGCCAGAGTCTCAGCACCTTCCTGCTGAAGACCTTCTTGCTCAGCTCCAGTCCAAGCCCACTGGAGAGCAGATCAGCAGTGCTTGGGGTGTGATCTGGCCATGCCTTGCCCTGGGGCGTTAAAGATTAAAGGGTGAGTTCGGGAGAGAGCAGCCCCAGGGATCAGCCTTTATCAGCCCTGCCCCAGCTGAGTGTCCTGCTCCTGTCTGGGAGCAGCACCCTTTTATCAGCTGGCATGGCAGGAGCTGGGGAGCTGTCATCAGTGAGGTTTGTTAGTGCTAGGTACAGAGTCAGGATGAGCTGTGTGCTGCTCTAACCCAGCTCCAGCCCTGCAGCTTGTTGCTGACCATCTCAAACCTTGTTTGGCAGTAGTGAGGGAATGCTGTAACTGAGGGAACTATTCAGTGCACTGGAGAATAACCTGCTGGTGTCAGGGCTTCTGAGATGTTTTATGGCAGGACTTAGGAACTTAATATGTTTAAAGAAAAGAAAAAAAGTGTGTGAGAGGGAAAGGTTTGTTTGTAGTGTGTATAGTCTCCTGAAGGTGACACTGTCTCTCCTGATGGGAAGGTTGTATGGAACACTCCCATTTAACCCCTTTGTTCTGGTCGATGTTCTCTGCAGGTTACTTCACCTTTTCTTTTTTTGCTGTGTCATGCTGCTTTTCACTGCTCCAACTTGTAGTTTAGACACACTGCATTGTTGCTAGTGCAGTGGTATAGCTATTCCTTGTAGTGCTCTGTTATAGTTGTCAGGTTACTACTTGGGAAGGTTCCCACTTTCAGACTTTTGGCTAAGGGCAGTTCTCTTTAGAATGGCATCCTTAGAGTTCACTGGCACTGCTGGTGGCACTAAATACTGTAAGTGTTTTCAGGACTTGATCCTCAGGAACAGCCTTTGAGAAATGAGAATATCTATATGTAGAGGTAGGTTGTGTGTTCATAAATTGGGTAGTGTTGGTTCCTTAGGGTGGCAGACTGCCCCCTGGTAACATTACCATACTCAATACTCTGTCATTGAAATCTCATTAGGCATTTATCCATCTGTGTATCCATCCATCTCCCTCTGCCCTGATGGGTGTTAGGGCAGCATTAGTTAATCCATCAGCTTGAGCTCTAACTGACATTGCTAAGGGTAAATCCCCAAAGCACAATTTGTGCTACAGCAGCCTGATACCCCATGCCTGTGTAATCAATGGAACTTCATTAACAGTTCATTAACAGGAGCAGGTGAAAAGTAGCCTGTGGGGGTAGAGCAGGAAGAGCTGTTGTGGCCTCTGATTGGGGGTGGATTTTTACAAACCTTGCAGACTTCTAGATGAGTCCTTGTAGCTTCTTAAAGGATCAGCTGTGCTGGCAGACTAAACTTTTGCATACTTCCTGATTCCTTTGCCGTCCCTCCTGCTTCCACCAGAGTGATTAATCTTCTCTGTGGTCACTGTGACGTGGTCTGGGTGGTACAGGAATCCTTTCTTACATTGTATGCATCTTGTAATTACTTTGCTGTCTCAGTTGTTACCAACATATGACTTAATATCTTTACCTTCATCAGTGTCACTAACAGTGTTTGAGTATCATATTCATGGAGGAACTCTTGCATCCAGGTGACATGATGGACTCCTAATTACATGTCTAAGAAATTGTTTTCACTTTCCTCCCTTTTCTTTAATGAATTCGATGTGTTCCTCTGGAGAGGAGAAAGTTTTAACACTTCAGTAGTTTGCTCTGCCACTCTTGTCTAATACAAAGGTGAAATGTTTGTGTTCTCCTTTGAGCTTGAGGGGTGAGCACCAGTGTGTTGAGGTGAGCATCATAGTGTTATTAGTTTGATATTATTATTTTTACCTTCTGAGTCACTTAACCTAAAGTTGCTATAAAGATGAGAGCTTGCACAGACCAAAGCTCTTAGAAGGCTGTTTCTAACAGTGTTGCCAGTGTGATTAATGCTTGGTTTTATTTCCTCACAGTTTTATGTGCTGAAAGAGTGGGCCAGATGACTAAAACATACAATGACATAGATGCTGTTACACGTCTTCTGGAAGAGGCAAGTACCACTTCTCTTTGCAGACCCAGACCCAGTAGGAGAAAGGAGGACAGAAACTCCATGGTACAGCCTTGGTGGTGGACTGTCCTCCAGTGAGGGGGAATAAGTGCTCTCCTTATCTCACAGAATCAGAGTTAACCAGGTTGGAAAAGACCTCTTGGATCATCAAGTCCAACCTATCACCTAAGCCTTCTAATTAACTAACCCATGGCACCAAGTGCCTCATGCAGCCTCCTCTTAAACACTTCCAGGGATGGGGACTCCACCACCTCCCTAGACAGCCCATTCCAATGCCAATCACTCTTGCTGTGAAGAATTTCTTGCTGATGTCCACCCCGAACCTGCCCTGGTGCAGTTGGAGACTATGTCCTCTTGTTCTGTCCCTGGGTGCCTGGCAGCAGAGCCCAACCCCAGCTGGCTCCAACCTCCCTTCAGGTAGCTGCAGAGAGCAATGAGGTCTGCCCTGAGCCTCCTCTTCTGCAGGCTGCACACCCCCAGCTCCCTCAGCCTCTCCTCACAGGGCTGTGCTCCAGGCCCCTCACCAGCCTTGGGCCCTTCTCTGGGGCACCTCAACCTGCTCTCTAAGTAAAGGTCATTTGTGTACCTCAGTCATATGGATCACAGAACATTAGGGGTTGGAGAAGACTTGCAGAGATGGTCGAGTCCAACCCCCTGCCAAAGCAGGCTGAGGTGAGCGAGTTACTGAGCACTGCGTTGGTTTGCTAAGTAAAGCAAACAGTTTCTGGGGTAACTTTGTGGGGCCCATTGTTCTGAGGGATGCTAGGTGAGATTATATAGCTGTGTCCTGGCTGGATTATGCCACTGTCTTGCAATGACCTTCAGAAACCTTTGGTAGAGTGCAGCTTGGAGGCACAGCAGTGACCAGTAAGCTCTCTTTTTGTTCACTGATCGTTGCATAACTTATCTTCAAATTCACTGGCTTCAGGTCCCTGTGGCTGGTAGCTGTAGGCTTTGCAGGCATTGTCATTGATGCCTACAGGGCATAAGGAAGCTTTTAGTCATGAAATCTAGATGGCTGTCAGGGCAGTAAATAAGCCCCAAGCAGTGTTTGCAGGGATGGGGAGAAAACACTGTCTCAAATGATGTCAAACTAAAGGCAGGTGAGGAGTTAATTCCAGCACTGTTTCCCCCCTGTTGTGCAGATCTAGTAGCTGAAGAAGAAAATGCTGAACAGTAAAACTTAATGAATGGTGCAGAGTTCCATGGGGTTTATTGTCCTCTGCCAGGTGGATAGTAACCCCAGGTCTCAGCTCTTCACAGGTCACCAGCAGGATAAGGCTCAGGTTTCTGTTGGTACCTGTGGTCTAGATGGGTTATTGCCGGTTCTGCCCTCAGAGAGGGAAGAAGAGGTCAGGCATGGCATGAGAGTAACCATTTCATGTAGATTTGGACATCTGCAGAATGAAAGAGAAGGATTTGGGTTTATGTGGAAGCAGTAGTGGATGTGTGTACACAAAGAGCATGGGAGCTGAACACTCCTCATGGTGGAGTCACTTCTGCCCCTGCACTGCTTCCAGGTGGAGCAAGTGCAAACTGAAGAATGCATAGAAACATCTACATTCTTTGGTATTTTTGCTGTCCCTCTGGACTCTTTCAAATGTAACCTCTGAAGGCATTCTGCAAATGGTGTTGCAAGGTCATGTAATTGTTTCCTTCAGTAACTTCTCAGACAAAGCTGTAATAAACCAGCTCTGGTTCCACTGACAAAGTTTCAGTGCAGCCCTTCAGGCCAGGCTTCCCTGGGCATGGTTCAGTGGTTCTCATGGCTCAGGCTTTTCTGAATAATGGGGGTGAAACAGACTGGTTTGGGTTGGAAGGGACCTCCAAAGTCCATCCAGTCCAATCCTACTGCACCCAGCAGGGACATCCTCCACTAGAGCAGGTTGCTCAGAGCCTTGTCCAGCCTGACCTTGAATATCTCCAGGGATGGGGCCTTGGCCACCTCCCTGGGCAACCTGTTGCAGTGCTCCAGCAGCCTCCTGGTGCAGAACTTGTTCCTCACATCCAGTCTCAGTCTGCTCTGCTCTCGTTTCAAACCATTGCCCTCATCCTGTCCCTGCAGGCCTTTGCAAACAGTCCCTGTGCAGCCTGCTTGTAGCCCCTTCAGATAATGGCACACTGCTATTAGGTCCCCCTGGAGCCTTCTCTTCTGCAGGCTGCACACCCCCCAGCTCCCTCAACCTGCCCTCATAGCAGAGCTGCTCCAGCCCCATGATCATTTTTGTGGCACAGAAGCACCCAACATGATCTTTGGTCTTTGATCACGTTGAGTGATTCTGTGCTCCACAACCTCCCTGGGCAACCTGTGCCAGTGTCTCACCACCCTCACTGCAAACAACTTCCTCCTAACATCCACTTTCAATCTCCCCTCTGACACTTCAAACCCAAGGTTTATGTCCTTCATCTGTTGAGGTTTCCAGAACTGGATGCAGTCCTTCAGGTGAGGTCTCAGCAGAGCAGAGGGGCACAATACCCTCTCCCAGCCTGCAGGTCATGCTTTGGGTGCAGCCCAGGCTGCCACTGGGCTGCAGGTGCACCCTGGTAGCTCAGAAGCCAGCATAAGCAGGAACCCAAAAATGACATTAGCGAGAGCCAACAACCCAAGCCCTCAGAGAAAAGTCTTTTCATTGCTCAGGTGCTTGTGCCTCCCTTCCCATGACAGTTTTACCCTCCCTGAGACACTTTGGTGAGTAGAACACCTGAGGGAAGCTTTCTTCTGTTACTGCCCCACAGAAAGAACGGGACTTGGAATTAGCTGCTCGCATTGGCCAGTCGCTGCTGAAGAAGAACAAGTCACTGACAGAGAGAAATGAGTTCCTGGAGGAGCAAGTAGACCACATCAGGGAAGAGGTGAGAAGTTCTGCCTGAGTGCTCTGTCTGCACCCGTGGGGACAGTTTTCCTTCTTAGCTTCACCTTGTTTGTGCTTAATTGGCTGGGCATCTTGTGGCTAGCAGCATTGCTCAGGCGTTGTTACAGCCTCTGCACTTGGCAGACTGTGATCAGGAAGGTGATGTGATCTGTTGGCTCAAATCAGGTGATTTGAGAGAAAAAGAGAGCAATGCTTCAAACCATTGCATTTTGCTCTGCTCAGAGTGCATTTGCCTCTGGAACTAGCTGCTCTTTTTGTTTTAAACCACTGTACCCATTCTTCTCCCTGTTTTGTCCTCATTCTGCTACTGTCTGCATGCTTCCCCTCTCCTGATTGTCTCACCAGTCAGTTCCCCTCTCCTGCCTCCCTTTGTGTGCTGCTCTTCTTCCCCTGGGCCTTTCTCAACCTTCATTTGTGTCTTCCTCACTAACTGTTGCTTGCTGGTTTTGTTCCAGATGAACCACAGTGAATTAAACAATTGAAAAATTAAAACTGCTGAGGGCTGTGAGATGTTGATTGGTGCCTGAGTTTGGCTGCTAAATGAAGCATGGCTGGAGGGGTCCTGGCTGTGTGATCCATGGTGATGGAGCACATGTGTAGGAGTAACATCTTTTAATGTCACCTACCCTTTTTGGCCAGGAAGCCAATTCTCTCCTGTCCCAGAGGAGAGCTGTTGCCTGCTGCCTGAGTCTCATCAGAGAGCAAACCAGTTTGTGTGTTGGTCAGTGTGGCAGTTACTGGGATGTATGCCCACACTGACTGGGCAGGCCAGTGCATCCCTACCATCCAACCAGAAGGGAGCATTGGAGTGGGGAAGGTGGAGGACAGGCATGGGCTGCCTCCCTCCAGATCTATTTCTGTTTAGAGGGACTCAGAAGTGGCATTAGGACAAGTGCCACCAGAAATAAGCTTCTTAGCAGGTGGCTTGGTATGTCAGGCCATATGTTCTGTCAACACCCATCTTTCACACTGGCATTAGGACTCCTCCAGCAGTGGATGCTTTGGAGGCAGAGCTCATCAGGCTTCAAAACCATGGCACTTTTTTGTGTCAAAGATCTGTCTTTAGTAAGTTTCAGATTTTCCATTAATGCTGAAATTTTAATACAAGAGCAGAATGGCAACTAAGACAACTGTCTGTAAGGGCAAGAGGGAGTAGAATTTATTTGGTGGTACTTGAATTCTCATTTACAGAACCCATAGGCTCCCCAGACAAATCACTCTTGTTGCACAAAGTTAAGGTTTTACTGGTGTGTGTGTCATAGCATAAATAATTTAGCTTTACATCTCTTGGACCTTCCAAACTTGCCCTGACTAAACCTTCTGGCCAGACCTTTAAGCAGATCAAATGGTGCCACATTCACCGGTGGTGGCAAAGTGATACAGACCTGTGCTGGTTCTGACCTGCCTTGGCCTCTTGGTTTGGTGTGAGGATGGTGCTTGGAGGATACCCTGACTAGCTGATGTGGTGGCCTGACCTCAGCAGTGCCTAGACAATCCGTGTTGTGGTCTTTGTGCAGGTCTCCCAGCTGCGGCATGAGCTCTCCATGAAAGATGAGCTGCTCCAGTTCTACACCAGTGCTGCTGAGGAGAGTGAGCCAGAGTCTGTCTGTTCCACCCCGTAAGTCCATCAGTCTGCACCACTGAACCTTCCTCTGGTGCTAAGCATGTGGAGTTTGGGCAACTTAATAGCTCTGAAAAGCAGCCGCTGTGTTGGCTGGAACTGTTTACCCAGGACTCTGAGCTTAGTGCCTGGCACCAGCTGGAAAGGTTTGTGCTGGCCCAGCTGGCTAGCCAGGTGCCAGCAAGAGTCAGGAGGGGACACTGTGTAAGGAGGCTGCTGGCACAGTGCTGCAGCTCCCACAGGAGCTGAGTCACCATGGTGGTGATACAGGTGGAGGTGCCAGCTGCAGCAGCCTGCACCACAGACCTTTGCACCCTGTGCCACAACATGCTGCACGGTGACCTTTGCTCTTGGAGGGCCTCGGGGTGCTGGGGGAAAATTCCAAGCAGAGGGAAATAGCTAACTGAAGGCTCCTAGGCTGGGTCCCAGGCAGTTACCTGGCTGCAGAGCACGGCAGGCTCCGAGGGGCTGCCTGCCCTTGCTTGCAGAGCCATTGCTGCCTCGCGGCGAAGTGTGCAGAGTTCGTCAGGAAGCTGCTGGGTTGCTCCCTGCAGGAAGATGGCTTCGTTTCTCCTAGCCTTGCTTGTGTAACTGTTCTGTAGGACATGAGTGGAGCAGTGCACACATTTTAGAAGAAAGAGTGACTGCAGATGTCTTGCTGCCCAGACACACTGGTGTGAGTGAGCTGTGCTGCACGCTGGGGAGAGCAGGTGGAGATTGGATGTTGGGAACAACAGGAGGGTGCTGGAACGCTGGGATAGGTTTGCCAGGGAGCTGGTTGGGCCCCATCCCTGGAGATACTCAAGATGATGCTTGACAGAGCAATCTGATCTAGTGGAGGATGTCCCTGCTGACTGCAGAGGGGCTTGGACTGGATGACCTTTGAGGTCCCTTCCAGCTCAGACTGTTCTGTGATTCTGTGCAGCTCCATCTGGTTCTGAGACCTCTGCTCAGACTGTTCCTCTGTCACCCTGGCCATATCCAGGTGAAAGTGTGTTAAACTCTTGTTTTCATTGCAAGGCTGAAGAGGAATGAGTCTTCCTCCTCCGTCCAGAACTACTTCCACTTGGACTCTCTCCAAAAGAAACTCAAGGACCTTGAAGAGGAGAATGTTGTGCTAAGGTCTGAGGTGAGATTGCTCCCCTTGTGTTTTGCTTAGCACAGATGGTCATTTCAACACACAGCTCTTGAGAAGTGTGTGCTGGAAGTTGAGATTGTCTAGCTAAGAGCACCTGTGACACATCTCTTGGTAGTTGCTTTTATCACTGTCACTTACCCTTCTAAAGGAGGGAGAGGTTGAAACCTGGAAGCCAGGCAAAGCTACCCACAAAGCTTTCTTGCCAGTAGAAGATGCAGGTTTGTGGCCATGTTTTGGAGCCCAAGACTGCACCCCTAAATGGATCTCAAGGGTCTGACCTGGTAGTTGTGACACAAGCATGAAGTTTGTAGGCTGGCATGGTCTCTCTGTCAGAAATTCAGTGTTTGTCAGAAACTGCCAGCCCAAATTTGCAGGAGCTGCCTTCTGTTTGTGTTTCAAGTCAAGCAGTTGGTGCTGTCAGTCAGCTGTGGCTCACTTCCCTTTTCCTTCCTGATGTTGTTCTGTTTGTTTCCTGGGTGACACAACCTGTAAAAGCTTCTGTACTGCTCCCTCTGTCAGAACACTTCGCAATTGAATCTCTTATGAATAATTCTATTTTCTATGCTTCTACCTAAAAAATGAGATGCTGCAGCTTATCCAGAGGGCAGCAGAGCACCTGAGGGGTCTAGAGCACAAATCTTGCAAGGAGTGGCTGAGGGAACTGGGGTTGTTTAGCCTGGAGAGAGACCTCTTGCTTCCTCTGACTGCCTGAAGGAGGTCCTAGCAGGTGGAGGTTGGTCTCTTCTTCCAAGTAACAAGTGGCAGAGCAAGAGGAAGCAGCCTCAAGTTGCACTAGAGAGGTTTAGGAACAATCTCTTCATGGAAAGGACTGTCAAGGTCTGGAACAGGCTGCCCAGGGAAGTGATGGAGTCACCACCCCTGGAAGTATTTAGAAGCTGTGTAGTGTGGTGCTGAGGGCTGTCTGTAGTGGTGACTTGGCAGTGCTGGGTTAATGGTTGGACTTGATGATCTTAAAGGTCTCTTCCAACTTAAATGCTTTTATGATTCATGAAGAAGTTGTGCAAGGAAGGTGAGTAATAGGTGGCTTGAGGATGGTGAAGGCAGGACTAGAACTCAGAGTGTGACTGACTACACCAGGAGCTGCTAGGAGAACCCCACATAGTGCTGGCTTCCAGGGAGATGCAGTTTGTGACAACAGGGCACAAGACACAGCCAGATCCAACCCCCCTGAGCTCCACAGTTCTCTACAGCTGCAGGCTGTGTCCTTGCAGGTCACAAGCACTCTGAAGAGATCACAGACCCACCAAGGGGTGCCCGACGGAGCCAGCTGGCTGTGGGCACAGTCCTCTTGGCACCCCTGGAACCAGAGCAGAAAAGGCAGCACAGGGAGGGAGGCAGCACTGAGGCTTTCTGTGGGGTAGGCAGCTGCAATGCCAGACCTTTGCCCTGAGTGGCTGTTAAATGCATGAGCACTGGCCTGGGGCATTTAAAGTGGGCACTGAGCCAGCTTGTGGTGATACCTGGCCTTGGCCAGGTGGCCAACTCCAGCCCTGCCTGCTGCTCTCTTGTATACTCAGGGCTTTTTATTGTATTTTCAGTGCAAAATCCACAAGTGACATCTAGTGGAACATGGTGACAGTGGTGCCACATTTCTGCAGAGTCATGGCTCTGCTCAGCGTTCCCCTGGCTCCTTTGGCCAGAACTCGAAGGGGGGCAAGCAGTGAGTGTGGTTCCTCCTCTTGCTGGAGGGGTGGTTAGAAAAACCTGCCTTTGAGCAGAGGGGAGGGCAACAGCAGGCTGGCAAAGAGCAGACCTGCTAATGTGCCATATTTGATGTGGATCTCTTGACCAGGCCTGTCAGCTGAAGACAGAAACCATAACTTATGAAGAGAAGGAGCAACAGCTTGTCAACGACTGTGTGAAAGAGCTAAGTATGTCCCAACTGCTTCTCATTTCTCATTCAAGATAGTGCCATTTAATTGAAAAAAAAGCCAGCACCCAAACCTGAGTCAGATCAGTCTTGTTCTGTGCAGCTGCAGCACAGGAGGTTCCACCTCAGCATGAGGAAGAACTTCTTTCCTGTAAGGGTCCCAGAGCACTGGCACAGGCTGCCCAGAGAGGTTGTGCAGTCTCCTCCTCTGGAGACTTTCAAGACACACCTGGATGCATTCCTGTGCAACCAGAGCTATGGCCCTGCTTTGTCAGGGGGATTGGAGTTGATGATCATTGGAGGTCCCTTCCAACCCTTAGCATCCTGTGATACTTAACTTCCCTTATGTAAATGGCCACGAAAACATCTGGCTGAAAATTCACAGCAGAAAATTCTGACTCTGAGCTGAATAAATCTCAGCTGCAAAAGAGTTCTGCAGTGCAAAAGTGTCACAGGACAGTGCAGCTTGATTTGCAGCAGGGGGCCCTGCTGTCTTTCTGCTTTTGTGTCCTGCCCTTGTTTTCCAGAAGCACCTTGCTGTGTGCTGGGGCAGACTTCTGCTGAACGCAGCAGTGCTATTGCAAGAGAACATCTTGGCGTTTGCTTTTCTGCTCTTGTGATGCTAACTGGCCACTTGCCTCCCAGGGGATGCCAACATCCAGATTGCCAATATCTCTGAGGAGTTAGCGAAGAAGACAGAAGATGCTGCCCGGCAGCAGGAGGAAATCACTCACCTGCTCTCACAGATAGTCGACCTGCAGAAGAAGGCCAAAGCTGTAAGGAAGCAGCTGCAGGAATCCTTTGTGACTTGCTACTCTTGTAGCTGGAAGACAAGTTACAGTCCTCTGTAAACTAAGAGCCTGGAGGGGATTTTCCAGCGTCCTCATCTGGCTGACCTTGTTTGACATTTACTATCCAGTCTACATGACTAGAAAGCATCAGTTTATTAAAGGATGCATCTGGAATATTGGATCCAGTTCTGGACCCCTCAGTTCAAGAAGGACCTCAGGGAACTGCTTGAAAGAGCCCAACCCAGGGCCACAAAGCTGCTGCAGGCAGTGGAACATCTCCTGTGAGGCCAGGCTGAGGGAGCTGGGGCTGGGAGCTTGGAGCAGAGGAGCCCGAGGGCTACTCTCAGTGCTGTGCTAAAGATGTGCAGAGCAGTGTCAGGAGAACACCACCAGGCTATGCCAGGGACGTCCAGTGGCAGGGCAAGGGGCACTGGGGGCAGGCTGGAGCAGAGGAGGTGCCACAGGAACAAAAGGAGAAACCTTTTCATTGTGAGAGTGCCAGAGTCCTGGAACAGGCTGCTCAGAGAGGTTGTGGAGTCTCCTCTGGAGGCTTTCCAAACCTTCCTGGATGTGTTCCTGTGTGACCTGCTCTGGGTGATCCTACTCTGGCAGGGGATTGGACTGGCTGATCTCTGGAGGTCCCTTCCAACCTCTACCATTCTGTGACTCTGATTTCAAATATCAGATGTGAAATTCTGCCTGGAGTTGAATGGCTTCAGTAAGATTAGAATTGAGTGCAAGTGTTCCCGTGGGCATTTACTCATTTGTTTTGTAGGTCCATTTAGCAAGGCACAGATTAATGCTGACCTTCCTCAGGTTAAGTGTTTTTAAATTGACCTGTGGACTAACATTGCTGCAGAGAGGGTCTTGAGAACAGTTCCATTATTCTTACTTCCCTGTGGCATAGGATACAAACACCAGCAGA
>VWZE01015972.1:40183-67357 GCA_013396675.1 Eubucco bourcierii
TTTTCAGTCTTACCATGCTGGGTTTCTTCAGTTAATGCAGGGGATGAGTTCAATTTGACAGATTCTGTCTTCAGGTTTTATAGTAGAATTTACCAGGCAGTTACCATCCAGTTCAATTGTTACAGAGGGAACAGCAGTGCAGGCAGGGATTTGGAGTGGTGATGCCCCTTAGGCCTGTGCTAAAGTTCTCCTGAATGGAACACTAAAGCAGTTTGACACAAATTAAGTACTCATGACAGTCCCAAAGCTGTAGATAGGTCCAACCTGGCAGAAATGGCCTTGCTGATGCCAATTGCATGTGTGCTGCAATGGGTTTATCTCACCTATTTGTCCAAAATGTGGGCTGGCTAATTTGGAACAAGATAATCTCGTTTAGAGGGCTGCTTAGAGAAACAGAGTTCACAAAGAAAGCAGTCAGGGGAGGGACAGGAGCCAGTTTGCAGGGACCTTCTAAGTATGTTTGCAAGAAGCTTGACGTACACTTAAACCTGTGAGCGTGAATTGAGGCTTTGGCAGAGTGAAATGCTGACTAGAAAATGGAAGATCAGAAGGAGGAGAGCACACTCAAACCCCATGGGATCTTTTTTTCCTTCCAGAGTAATCCAGTTGCCAGATGGTTGAACTTCCCTAGAATGTCTTTTCTATTGCTGTGCATGCGCCAAAGGAGGATAGCTGCTTCGGCACTTTGTTCCATGGCTTGTCTTGATTTTTATTTGCACAGCAGTCGTAATTGTGGCTCCTGTGGGGCTATTTATTGATAGATTCAGCTTCTTAAATACAACTGTAAACTTGGAGCCTGCACACAGAGATTGCAGCTGTTCAGCATTGTGGACAGAAGGGAGGAAACTGGGGCAGTGGGTGGAAGCTGAGGCATAGAAAGTTCCATGGAGACATGAGGAGGAATTTTTTTTTTCCCCTGGAACACTGGAACAGGCTGCCCAGGGAGGTTGTGGAGCCTCCCTCTCTGGAGATATTCAAGACCTGCCTGGATGTGTTGCTGCATGATCTGCTGTAGATGATGCTGCTCTGGCTGGAGTGGGTGGACTGGATGAGCTTTGGAGGTCACTTCCAGCCCCATACCTTCTGTGATTAGGTGGATGGAGTATGTCACCCCCAGCGTAGCACAGTACAGAAACTAAAGACAAGGTGGTTGGTGGAGCTGTGGGTAGGAGAGCTCCTGAGGAAGCTGTTAGGGGTGTGTGTGTGCGTGTGGTGAGTGTACCTGTCTCTGCCCAGGCACCAGAGGAGGGTCTTCGAGACGGTGAGGAACGTCAACCAGGTGGTGAAGCAGCGCTCCATGACTCCCTCCCCCATGAACATCCCAGGCTCCAACCAGTCCTCTGCTATGAACTCGCTCATCTCCAGCTGCGTCAGCACCCCACGCTCCAGCTTCTATGGAGGAGACATCTCCAACGTGATGATAGACAACAAGACCAACAGCATCATCCTCGAGACAGAGTCTGACAACGGGTCAGTACCGGCATGGCTTTGGTGCTGGTCTAAAGTGTTTCCTCTCTTTGCCTCACAGGGTGCAGTTAACACAGGGAGAGACACCTTGCACACTTTGTCCTTGCAGTTCCTGAACCCTCACATGTTTTGAAAGGGAAAGGGTTTTGCAGCTGCTAACCTGTGCCTGCGCTCAGGTGCAGCATCGCCAGGCGATGCCAAACAGCTCTTTGCCAGTTGTGGGTCAACACTTCCAGTTCATTGAATTCCTACCAGCTTCCATTAACCAGGGATTCTGATCTAAGCTGCAGCTACAGCAAACTCTTTGGAGCCTGAAATAAACAAAGTATGTGTGTAGGTTGCCTGATATGTAAACTTGTAAAACCCATCAGACCTTTGCGTTTCCAGGTGCTTGTTCCTTCCCCCAGCACAGTTTCACACTCTGCTGTGTAGTTTCCAGTACAAATGACTTAATATATTCTCTAAACAAAGACTCAGCATGATGCACTCTTGTGACTCACTGTGGTGTTCCTGCAGTGTTGGCCCTGGGAGTTGTGGCCTGCTTGCTTGACTTGGTGCAGCTGGGAGAGACACGCAGCAAGCAGACATCTCTTATCTCTTTGTAGGAGGAAGCTCTTAAGTAAAGCATAGCTTTTCCAGGCAGGAAGTAGGATTGTGGTGGTTTTGGAGTTCCCTGCCCTGCCCCCACTTTGTAAAATCACCCAGACTAGACTCAGCCAGCTGGAAGTGAAGGGATGAAGCTTTGTATTCACAGGTTAGCACAATGTACAAGCAGAGATAGACACAACAGACAGGAATAGTTGCAGACATAGACAAGTTAAAGGTAATACAGAAACACAATCCCCCTCCCAGCAATCAGAGTACCCAGGAGGGGCCCCCAACTACCCCTCCACTTTCTTTTCACCCCTCTGCCTTACCCCAGGGTCTGACTTACAGACAAGGTGAGTTTGGAGGATGGGCCAGCGGGGTTAGAAGTAGAGTGGTTAGTTTGGTTACTTGGCAGAGAGGAGAAGGCAAAAAGCTAGAGAGCCGGAGACTCTCCAAGCCTGTGTCTTATCTATGTTTGTGTTCTTATCCATCTCAGCAAGCCTGTGAGTGAAGCAGATATCACCAGGGTTTGCTTTTCACAGCCTAGAATATAATTTTCTCCATTAAAACATTCTAATTAGCCTCAAAGCAGCACAAGGATGCAAAACCATTTTAGCACGAAAGAGACAGAAAGCATTGGAGTTTGCTCTGAGCTCTCTGGGCAGGTGGTTCCCAGGCATAGAAGTTTAAAGGTATTGCTGAAGGTCTCTGAGCTGTCACCTGGAAGCTTTAAGCATCTCTAAGAATTTTGCTTTTCCTTCTTCTTCCCCTCTTGTTTTTTGTTGCTTGTTTGGTGTGCCCTGTAACGTTACAGGAATGAAGACAGGCTGAAGAAGCCTGGCACTCCTGGGACTCCGGGCTCCAGTGACCTAGAGACTGCCCTTCGGAGGCTGTCCCTGCGGCGGGAGAATTACCTCTCGGAGCGCAAGTTCTTCGAGGAGGAGCAGGAGAGGAAGCTGCGGGAGCTGGCAGAGAAGGGAGAGCTCCGCAGCGGCTCCGTTACCCCCACGGAGAGCATCATGTCGCTGGGAACTCACTCCAGGTTTTCAGAGTTCACTGGATATTCAGGAATGTCCATCAGCAGCCGCTCCTACCTGCCAGAGAAGCTTCAGATTGTGAAGCCGCTAGAAGGTGATGACAAAGGGCCTCGGCCTTTATCTGTTCTCCTTAGTGACTCCTTGTGGTCCCTTATCCATCACCAGAAGGCAGGAAACCTCTGCAACACCTACTCTTTCTACTTTAGAGACAGCAATCCAAGCTGTTGGTTTGAAATCTTTTAACTACTGTTTTTTTCCACGAGCCTTAAAAGTATTAGGAAGCAGTTCCAGCCAGGGCAGTAAATAAAGGGTAGAGGGGCAGATGTGAATCAGGACCTGACCTAATCCTCAGCGTTACTCACTCACCTTCCTTGTCTAAATGAGAAATGGCATCTGAAATATAAGCAGCTCTAGGGTGTTAATTAGCTCCTCAAATCTCAATCTGCAAATAGCCCAATTGGTCTACAAGGCTCTTTTTGTGATGGAGTGACCTCTGGGCTTGAATTGACTGTGGCAGTGGCCACACATCAGTCTCTGGCTTTGGGTTTCTTGTGTGAAGTACATGGGGATTTTTTTAAGGTCACATTTCCTCCGTAGGATGTCTCAGAAAAGAGCCAGATACATGCAGATGACAGTCAGGGCTGGAGCTTTGTTTCCAAGTGCATTTCTCTGCTCTAACAAAGCTGACAGTAGGCTGCCTTGATTGGTTCAGTCCTTCCAGGTTGTTGCTGGAAGTTAGATGAGTAAATCCATTTCAGTCAGAACCAACAGGAAGCTGTTCTGTAACACTTGACAGATACTCTTGTGGCATCATTTAGCTTTGCTTTCTCTCTTTTCCTTTAAGAGAACTCTCATGTTACCTTATGTTGTGTGTGTTTTAATTGCAGAAGTTCCTTTTTTCCCCTGTCTTTTTAGAAGGAATTTATTTCATCCATAAGGAGCATTTAGTATGACATCTATTAAGAAGCAGAAAGAACCCTTGTGAAGTGATGTGCTGTATCTACCTGTTCAGATGAACCTAGAGCTGTAGCACACCAGTCCATGCTGTTGGCAGCTTTCAGTAGTTTGTTTTCATGACTGCATTTAAATGGTCATAAGAATTCTTGTACCACATGAGGGCAGGGATGATGTAGTTTTGTTTCAGTTACTGCTTGCTACCACTGTAATAGATGACTGTCACCATCCCATTATATCTGCTTTTTTTTCTTCCAATAAACTCTTCAAGTCTTTATCATCTTTCTATCTGTCTGAGTTGTTGTTTTTCAGTTTTGTTTTCTTTTTCACCTCCTGGTTTTGTTAATTGTTTTCACTGGGTCATTTTTTCCCCTTAAAATTATTGCACCCTTGAAAGTACTTCTCAAGTTTGGTTTAAATCTCATTTGTAGCATATTTGTGTCTACCTGTTTCTTAAGTTTTAGTGTTTGTCATCTTTTCTTAAATACACTTTTATGATTCTGTTCCTCACTTCAGCTTATTTCCTTTCCTGAGTATTTCAATAATATTTGACATTTAATGTTTTTTTCAACATAAAAGACTGCTGGGGCAAACTGATCTGCTGTACCTGCAGACTGTTGCCAGTGGTTTTGCCTTTTGTTGTTATTCCTGCCTCCGTCAGGGTACTCATGCCATAAAATGGAAGGAAAATGAAAATCAGAACCTCAAGGGTGCCAATCCTCTTTAGTCCTTCAAAATTCACTTTAAGTAACAGTAAAATGAAAAGACAGGGTCAGTATCCAAAGTAATTGAGCAACAGTCTGAGCTGAAAATTGCAGATTGTAAAAAATGAGCCAGGCTTAATTAAAATAGTACTCATGGATCGTAGTCGTTCAAAATACCTTCTCCTTGTTTACTTCATGTTTGCAATATGTTTCCTGTAATGCAATAGCCTTGTTAGGAACTGAGGATTTTCCTCATCCCATGGGATTTGTCTCAGGTGCAAAATAAGGTGTACAAGAGCCATCCCTTCCCCAGTTATTCCAGTGGTTGGGATTTTTACACACACCATGCCAAGAACTGAGTGCTCTTGCTCTTTGAATTGCTACCGAGACGTTTGTAGACCAACTTGCTAAGTGAGACAGTGTTCTGCTTTGGGGAGAGGGGACAGGAGCAAGGCAGCTAAAACTGCTCAGAGCTGCTAGAGGTGAAAATACTCAAGCTCTGTTTGTGTCACAGGACCTGGCACAGAGTTGGAGCACGGTAGTGATTGGTAGGCAGAGGGGAGAGCACAGGTCCTCGCAGCAGCGTTCAGTTGCTAGCTGGGGGATCAGATGAGTTCTCGCCTGCTGACCGTGGGGTCCTTACTGAACCTGATGTGTTGCTGTTTCTGACTCCTTGTGTCCTACTGAATGCTGATCATTGAATGTTTTTCTCTGTAAAATGCACCTCTTACTCAAAACATTTCCCCCCCAAGGATGACCTACAGGTACAGTAGCATTTAGTCCTGCAGTAGCTGAGTTGCTGTAGTGTAGGAGCTCAGGTAGGAGCCATCCAAGCACTTAGAGCTGCTGCGTAGTTCAGAGATATTCTCTGCTTTCACATGCCTGGAGGTGATGTTGGTTTGCCCACAGGTGGTAGAGAGCTGAGATTGCTCTGGATCTGCTGTGCTGTTAGCCACCAGTAGTGAACGGTGGTAGAGAGCTGAGATTGCTCTGGATCTGCTGTGCTGTTAGCCAGCAGTAGTGAACGGTGGTAGAGAGCTGAGGTTGCTCTGGATCTGCTGTGCTGTTAGCCAGCAGCAGTGAACGGTGGTAGAGAGCTGAGGTTGCTCTGGGTCTGCTGTGCTGTTAGCCAGCAGTAGTGAACGGTGGTAGAGAGCTGAGATTGCTCTGGATCTGCTGTGCTGTTAGCCAGCAGTAGTGAACGGTGGCAGGTTCTCAGCACCTTTGTCGGAGTGAGCTTCATATGTGGTAAATGCTTCACTTAGAGCTTTCTGTGGTGCTGCTCAGATGAACTGTTCAGGAGAAATTCTTAATCCTGGCAGTTCAAGGGGATGGGAATATTGATGGGGAGGAGATGCTGCTGTACACAAATAAATGGCACATCTTGCTGCCAGACTTTGTTGATCCGAGTGCTGATGCCCTCGGCTCATTTCATACAGATGTGGGAGTGCAGAAGAGGAGGTGAAGCAGTTTTGACTTTTAGCTCCTCTTCCTAGAGGTGTTAAAACTCAAAACCCTGAAGACTTGGGGCCTCCAACCCTTTGGTTGTCTGGATAAATGAAACAGGACTTTCTACACTTCAGGTCCCAGGTGGATTGCTGATTTGTTTCGGTTGTCTCTCTGTTCCCTTTCAAGGTTCTGCCACCTTGCACCACTGGCAGCAGCTGGCTCAGCCTCACCTGGGCGGAATCCTGGACCCGAGGCCCGGGGTTGTCACGAAGGGCTTCAGGACCCTGGACCTGGACCTGGATGAAGTGTACTGCCTTAATGACTATGAGGAAGATGAGACAGGTGACATTTCTTACAAGGGCCTAACTACCTCGACGCCAGTTCAGCACACAGAGACCTCAGGTGAGAGGTCCCAAGCACAAGTGACTGTTTCAGACAGCAAGAATAACCCCCGCCCAGCTCAGGCTTTCCCAGAGGAGATGCAGGAGCCCGCGACTGCCGATGATGAGGGGTCTGGTGAGGGAAACTCATTAAGTCCAGTAAAGCTGACATCTTTGCAGGAGTTTGATTACTGGGCCATTCTCACATCTCTCCAGAACAGCATCCATAGTGTTGCTTTGTGTGTGGCATCTGCACGTTAACGCGTGCAGCAGCCAGAACGTAACCATCCTAACATTGCCTCAAAAATCCTTTCTTTAACAAGCTTTTAATTTGACTTTTGTTTTTTTTGCCCCCCCAGTAACAGCATCCATGGTCAATATTTTTACTTTATTTCGATAAGAGAAGGCTGCTAAAAGGGAGTGGTTGATTCACAGACCTTTGTGTGGCACATGTGCAACTCAGATGTGTACTTAGTGCATGCTCCTCAGTGTACCTAATGTACAGCTGCTGCGTGTTCTGTAAGCCTGTGGTGCAGGTGTGCTGCTGTCTGCTGGTAAGAAGTGATGCCATGCTTCAGATCTTTGTTCTTGGGGAGAAAACCAAAGCCTAACCGAGGACAAGAGGTGCATCTAAGTTGCCTTTGCTGACACAAATGGAAGTGCCTTGAGAATCAAGCCAAGAAATTTGGCGAGTTCCATGCAGTTACCTCAGATACAGTTGCCTGGTTTTAAATTGCCTTTGAGGCAAAGCATGAAGAGGATGCTTTTATGCAGACAATAATGCTATTTTCCTCAGTGCCTCTCCAAAACACTATTAAATTGTAGCCTTCATATTTAGACCATATTCAGATTTAGGCATTTTTAAGTGATGCAGTAGTGCATGAGTTGTTTGATGCTTTGAGCTAACATTAATGATCTATCGTTGCACAGGGTTACAGGTTCTCAGGCCATGGATCTGTTCTGAGTGTTTCTTTTTCATTGTTGGGGTGGGTTTTTTGTTTATGACTTCTGTTTTCACAAGCTATACAGGAGTCTTAGTCTTTGTTAAGATTTGCCATTGGTCAGGAATTACATTTAGTCCGGAATCAGAAAACTACCAGAATTCCTTTTCCCTTAGGCTTCTTGTTTTCATATAACTACTTCAAATGAAGACACTTCCTTCCCCCTTTCTGTGTTCTGGAATAAATCATCATTTATTGTGTGGCTGGTCTTTGGAAGATTAGGTTGTCTCAGGGCTAGACAGTAAGGTTTCTGCTGCTGTCATGAAGTGAAGAGTATCCTGAGCCCTCACTGAAATGGCAGTTCAGTGCTTTCAGCTGTTAGCATAAGCTACTTGTTGCAGTCAGGTGTAATAAGGTTAAACCTAGAATCATGAAATTGTTTAGCTTGGAAAAGACCTTTTAAGGTCATCAGGTCACCACTAAACCATGTCCCTCAGCACCACATCTATACAGCTTTTAAATTCCTTTGGGGATGGGGATTCCACCACTTCCCTGGACAGCCTGGGCCAGGGCTTGAACATTCAGACCCTTCAACTTCCCCTTCCACTTGTAACAACTGTCTGTGTTCACTGAGATGTGTTTCCCAGGAATGTTGACTTTGTTAACATTTTTAATATTAACTTGGAACTAAGCAATGCTTCTACAGCAATGCTGCAGAGTTTGGGGTATTATCCAAGTTTTTAATGGCTTGAAGTTCCTGAATAAGCAGGCAATAGGCTGTTCCAGTCTAGAGCTACAGACCTTCCAGCCTGAGAACAAAACACCTTTGAAAGTACAGTGCCAACAAGGAGCATGCCCAGCAGCAGGAGTCATCTTAGTCTCTTGGAGAGGTGTCTGCTCCATTTGCTGTGTGCTTTGGGGCTAGCATCTGACTGTTTTTTCTTCAGGCAGAGTACCACAGTAGGTGCCACTGCAGTTTTGTAGGTGTGCAGTGCTGCTCAAGGTGAGCCCAAAAGAAGCTGTTCTCACATCCAGACTCAGGGGAGCAGCCATTGCTGGTAGTGCCAAAGGTGTCTTGTAACCAAAACTCAGAACAGAGCGTCCCTCGTTTCTTGTGGAATGATGGCTAGAGCCAGAAATCGTTCTAATTAAGTAACAGAAATTAGTATCTGGGGATTTTCTGCCTCTGTGGTGAAGCCTGTAGTGTCCAGTGATACACAGCACAACTTCCTCACCACATGTGAGATTTTATCCCAACTCTGGCACTGAGTGTTTCAGGATTAATGGCCTGCAGTTGGTCTGTCAGAGCTACATGCTCTTGTGTGTGTGTGCTCAGGATTTTTATGCACATCTAGTTCTGGCCTCCTAGCCAGGAATAGGCTGAATTTTATGTATCACTGTGTAGAGAGTGTAAGCTTTCAGCAGGATTGGAAAGGCAGAGAAGTCAGGACACAGCAGTGCTTTTGTCAGCTAGGACAAGTAGATTTTGCAGCACACATTTTTATATCTTCTCAATCTATTTTTGTCTTTTGTTGTTACTAGTCTCTGGAAGCAACAACAGTCAATTCTAAACCTCTACAGCTCTTCCTCTGAAAGAGACTCTTGTTGGTAGCTTGGGGTTTTTTCTTTCATTGTTTGGAGGGATTTAATTGATTGCTTTCCAGGTTTCTCTTAACTGACCCCCCCCAGGCTAATCAAAGCACTTAATGTTGTGAATATTCTCCCTTTGAAGCTGGAAGGGCTACAGTTGGTTTAACTTACATGCTGGTGTTGGGTGCATGAACTGCTCTGTCAGTACTTCTGTTGGGTAGTTCCCCTGATTGGAACAGATGTGCACAGCATTGTGGGGTCAGCCCTCTGTTACTTGGTGTTTAGACCTTAGCCATGACATCCAGATCTTTCCATACAGATGCCTCAACTCACAAAGCCACCTAAAGAATGTCTGATGTTTGAGCTGATGTTGGCAGGGTGCATGCCTGTTGTACAGAAAAGCAATAAACCTTGTAACCCTTCTTGGGAGGAAGGGAATGCTGCAGATCTGAGTATATTTCCTTTTCAAATGACATGGACATCTCACAGCAGTTAGTTCTTTTTTAGAAGTCTGGTGGCAGTTGTGGAGTCTTCTTCTCTGGAGACATTAAAACCCTGCCTGGACGTGCTCCTGTGCGACCTGCTGGAGTGATCCTGCTCTGGCAGGGGGGTTGTTTCAAGGTCCCTTCCAAACTCTGATGTTCTGTGGTTCTGTGAATCTCTATCTGGGGACCTTAGCCTGCATAAACCCAGGTTGAAGCCACATCTACTGCTTTGAAGTCATTTTGTATCTGTGCTGCATGGTTGTATACACAAGAGGAGACCCCAGCCAGAAGAAAGCTAAGCAAATCTTGCCCAGAGAATACCTACCTTGGCTCAGTTTTCATCTCTTGCTGTTTCCAATGGCAAAATAGTTCAGAGGTTTGGAAATGTGAACATTCAGAAGAAAATCTTATTGTGATTCTTGAAGACACTTAACAGAAGTGAAGCTCCTGGCATGGCTGTGCTGATTCTTGGAGGCTTTGAGCATTCAGAGCTCGCTCTGAGACCAGTGCTGTTCTGCAGCACATCTAAAGGTACCTTCAGGAGAGCACTGTGCTCACTTTTTGCAGCTGTTGTTCAGCACCCACCTGCACCTTACTGTCATGTTTAACCCAGGCACCAACTCCAGCACACCCTGTACTTGCCCTGTGCTGCCAGCTAGCAAGTTGCAGTGCAGCAGCACTGGGTGCCAAAGCTCTTCACCAGCTGGCTGGAAATCCAGGTTGAATGACTGACTTTTTTTTGGTGGTGGTTCCCTGAGCAGAATGTGGTGTCCTAGATGCATCTGGTTTGCTGTTTGCAACCAACAGAATATCCCAGAAGCTCTGAGTGCTGAAACTGGATCCTGAAAGAGCTCTGAGCTAGGTAAAATCAGCTCCGTGTTCTGAGCAGAGAAAGCTGCTTTACCAGAAGATGGAACTCTCTGCACGCAGGCTGTTACCTGCCCTTTTTCCCCCTTCATCTTCAGTATTTTAAAAGAAGTTTTAGATGTGTTTAGAAAAGATTCTCAGCTGTGCTTTGTTTTTTTTTTTTCCCTTGAGAGAGCTGAATGTAAAGATCCATTAACACGTGAGAGAAGGGGACGCAGCAGCAACCTGAGGTTTAGCTCGATGTTGAATTGAGGGGGCAATGCACACAGAGTTTACTTTGGTTCCCCTCATGGATACAATCTCTGATGCTTCTGTAATTTTTTTTTTTAATCTGCTGAGTTATGTACAGACTCTCTTCCACACAGCTGTGAAGCCTCACTGTTAATCATCTTACTCCTTTGAAAAGCAGGGTGCAAATAAAACACTTGGTTGCAGACACGGTCCCGAGGAGCAGATGTTTGTATGGGGAACACTACCGTGGTGCACGTACACGTGAAGGTACAAACTGCTGTGTGACTGCCTCACAGAGTTGTACCAGCTCAGGCTATGACCATCCTTGTGTGAAAATCATGGGCAGTGACTCCTTTGTGTCCATTTTACAACCTGTGTTCATTTCCAGGAGCAGGTTCTCACTCTCTTTGTATTGTGTCCAAAGGACGGAAAGTGCTTCGGCAGTATGATACAGCCCAGTGCTGACTGATGGAGGATGAAGCTGGTACAGGACTTTCTTAGTGGTATTGGAGGGTGGAATGCAGCCTTGGAAATTGATTTGTTGATTTTTTGAAAAAGTCATTTCAATTTGTTTCCTCTTATTAGAGTTCTCTACTTTTAGCAGCCTTCTCCTATCTGCCTCATTGCTAGAGATGAGTCCTGCTTTTGCTAGTACTGCTGTGCGTCTTCCACCTGCCTGTTTCCAGTCTGAGGGGATGCCCAATGGATAATGTGGATGGGGGAAGTGCACTATTGCAGCCCTGTGCTTTGGGTTCAGCTTGCAATCTTAAACCAACATCGCTTTAGTCTGTTCTCTGTTCATCATCCAGGGATAATTACTTTCTTTCTACTTGCTTTGTGTTGGAAGTCCTTTTGCATTCTCTAAATAACCAATTTTTTTCCTGTCCAGTTATCTGAGCTGTTTCTCCAGATTTCCCTTTAACTCTCTGCAAAATGGAGAGAATTATGATTGCTAGGCTGTGCTCCCTTGTAGTAGCTTTTCTAGTGCTCACACTAATCTCTAAAGCAGCTGGATTCCTGAAGCATCTCTGGAGGTGAAGTAGAGCTTGTTGTTCCTTTATGCTGTGCTAACATCTGAGTGTGGGAACCCACTCCAGTGGGCCTTTGGAAGTAGCCTTCTTTAATGTCTGGCAGCAGATTCCAGCACTGAGAGGTGACCTCACGTTGTGTGCTTCACCACTTCTGCTTCCACCCTTTCCACTCCCCGTGCTCTCTAGCTTTCACACACTGCTTATATGTGTTCTTAAAGGACTATCTGACTGCACACACTGGTTTGGAGCTGTGACACTTCATACCACGATAAAGGGAACACAGCCGCAGCTAAGACCTGCCTTGCTTCCGCTCAGCATCTCTGGAAGTTCAGAATGGTGTCTGGTCTAGTGGGTCTGTCTGTCCTCTGCACTGTTCAATCTTTGTGTACTGTGATATTAAAATGTGGCTCGATCAGGGAATGGCTCAGAGGGTTGGGCAGGGCTGGGTGGGGAGGGAACTGCACACAGGTTTTACTGTGCATGTCTTTTGACCACTGCTAAGTTGGATTACTAAGTCAGAGAACCTATGCAATCATGATGTCTTGGATGTGATGTTTAACTCTAGGTGGTTTCCAACCAGCTTTTCAGATGCATGGCTCTTAAATTTTGTACCCATTTTGCACTGGCCACAGCTGTATTATCCAGCAGGTCAGCATAGCCAGAGGAAAAGTTCTACTAAGAAAAAAGAACTTGACCCAAGTCCTTAACTGTTTTAAATGGGCTGCATTGGTTCTTCAAATTACTGCTAAGCTGCCAGAGTGGCACTTTTTACAGCCCCATTTGTGGGGCAGATGAGGCTGACAATTATTCAAGGCCTGCTGTATTGTGCTGCTGAGGACAGGCATCCCGAAAGAACCTCAGCACGGGTACAAGAGAAGTCCCAGATGAGCAACAGTGGATCCAAACCTCACTGCTTCCCTCACTGGAACTGTGAAAAATCAAACAGTAATGTCTGTCCCCTCCCCACCCCAACAACCTATGTTCTTGTAGCATTAGCAGAGTGGATCCATTCCTGAGAAGTAATGGAGATACCTTTTTGTGGATCAGTCCAACAGCTGAAGTGCAGGAGGGTCCAGAAAGCCTCCATGCTCCTGAGCTGCTACTAGAAAATGCTGCTACTGATTTCCCACCCAGAGAAACTCCTAGCTCAGATGGGGTCTAGCTTTTCAAGCACTGCCTTGCCTAAATTTGGCTTGAGCAAGGCTTCCCTGCAGTGCTGGTGATCATGGGGAAGTTTCAGCAGAGCCTTTTAGCAGTGGCCTTGGAGTTGTAGATGTGTTTGTTGTGGAGAACAAGCGTCCCTTAGCACACAGCAGCACTTCTGTATTTCACTTTGCTTGCATTGATCCCTCCTCGAGTACCTCATCACTTTTTGCATCTGTCTTATCAGCACACAGAAGTTTGGTTTTCCCCCTTTTCTGTGTAAAATGCAAAGAATTTGCTTTTTTTTAATTTAGTACCTCATCCTGGGAAGTGCATGTCACAAACCAACTCCACCTTCACCTTCACCACCTGCCGCATTCTGCACCCTTCCGATGAGCTCACACGAGTCACACCAAGGTAAGGGTTCCCCATGCTGGCAGAGCACTCAGCTCTCAGGGCTTTCCCTGGGAGGAGATGGCATAAGCAAAAATGGTAGCCCCACTGGGCAGCTACAACACCCACTCAGATTGTTCCTCCCATTGTGAGTTACCTCAGCTTGATTTTATTTGAGAGGCATGTTTTAGTCGATGAAAGTATCTTCGATTTTGTTCTTTCTAGTTAAAGTTTTACAGGATCAGAGAGAATTAGGTAGGCTTCCAGTATCCAAATCTGCTAACCCTGGATCCCAAACTAGTTGCAGCTCTCACATATGGATGCACAGCACATGACCTCTCACCAAAAAAACCCAAACAAGAGGTATCTCTGGGCAGGAAAAATCTGAGTCTTTGGCACAGAAGAAAAAGGGATGCACAGGTAACAAACAGCAGGAGGTAAGAGAGGAATGGAGGAGGAAATATGCCTTAATGAAAACCAGGAAGCCATCCACTCTGTGCCTCCCTTTAATTGTTGGAAATGAGCTTAGAGTAGCCAGGCTGAAACTAATCAGCTGGCTTAATAAAGGCCGTTGGCATGTGCGGGCAGGCCGTGCCCATGGAAGGCAGTTCTGGGGCCTTGGAGAAGGTGAAGACTTGACAGCCGGGGGGTGAGGGAGTTTCATGCAATATAGAGCAGTTTGGGTTGGAAGGGACCTTTTAAAGGTCTTCTAATCCAACCCTGCTGCAGTGACCAGGGACATCTTCAACTACATCAAGTCGCTGAGAGCCTTATCCAACTTGATCTTAGGGATGAAGCATCTGCCCCCCTCTCTGGGCCACCTGTGCAGTGTTTCACCACCCTCACTGTAAAAAATGCCTTCCTTTTACCCAGTCTAAGTCTCCTCTCTTGTCCTGTTGCAACAGACCTTGCTGGAGAGGGAACCTCCGTAAACCAGTATTAAAAGAATGCTTTTGCTGTTCAGAGTCACTCCCTGGCCCTTGCAGCAGCTGTGTGAAGTGTTCTGCAGTGCCCATGCAGAGATGCTGTGTCTAGGCTGGTGCAGACACGAGCTGGGCATTCTCTGCCTAAGGAGTACATGGCAAGTGAGGGTACAGAAGAAGTGGGTGATGGTTAAATGTAACTTTTCTACTTCCTTTTTTCAAGTTAATCATCTTTACCCTCATCTGTCTTCCTCTCCTCTGGACACTGTCACTGGAGAGATCCTTTTACATGGCTGCAGTTCTTAGTTTTCTTATTACTATTGTTGAGCTGCCCTTAACTGTAGCTACAATAAGCACCTTCATTTCTGGGCACGGAATCCAACTCTGACAGCTGAGTACAGTACATTTTCAGGTGCCTTAGCTACCCCAGAGTTCATCCTTCCTTCAGGAGGAAAAAGAGCACTCTAACTCATGTGGTGTTTTCAGCAGACATGTCGAAGGAGCTCCTCCTCACCAATTGTAAATGGTTCTCCACAGGTCATATGAGGAGGATGAGGAAGCTGCATTATGTCTGCTTGTGCTGAGAGGAGGCATAGGGCAGACACTCTGAGCCAGCGCTGCAGGGGGTGAGCAATGCTGCCAGCAGCCTCTGCTTCAGCAGGGTCACCTACAAGGAATGCCAGTGTGTGTGGCACCAGCTAACCCAGGGAGCTCTGGTGTTTGCTGCCTGGTTGTGTCTAACCTTGCCTCTAACCCAGGAGATGCTCTAACCTGGCTGAATTCCACCTAGCCGAAGGAAGCGCTCAGCGATTTGTTTCTTTTCCAACCTAACCCTGAGCTGTCACTAGGCTGAGTTGCTGAGGCCAGCTGGAGTCTGTGCCTGTGCTGGTGTTCAGGCAGTTCAACAGTCTTGGTCAGTTGGATGGGGAAAAGATTTCCTGCTGGAAGCAATTCCAAAATGATGAAAAAAACCACCACCACAACAACAAAACAAAACCCCAAAACCCAGAGCAACATCTACATCAAACCCGCTTTTTACAGGGATGTCTGATGGGTTTTGTTGTATTTTATTGTGTAGCTGTGCTGGCAGGTCAGGAAAAATACTGATGAAGTGTCTGTGCAGCTGAAACCTGGAGCTGGAGAGGGCAAAGCTGTTTGAGTCAGTGAGCTAATGGAGGGCTGTGGTTTTCATCTCGTGACTAGAGCATCCCAGAAGCCTGATAACTAACACTCCACGTCTGGGTTTCACAGTGTGCTACGTCCTACCCTGTAGGAAGTCATCTTGCACAGTAAGGTCTCATTCTCTTCTCTCCCTCGTGCTATCCACAACTTCTGTGTTTAGCCAGGGTGGGAGGTACATCACAGTGGCTGTTGCTGCTCTTCAGTGTCACCATGAACTGTAAGAGGAGCTGTGAAGATGCAGCTTTAATCCATGCTGAAGAGAAGAAGTCAGTCTTCTAACTTCCCTCTCCTCTCAGCCTTGCCTCCTTAGCCCTCCTCTGAGGACTCCTCCTCCCCTGTCCCTGATTGATTCTGGGGAGAGGAAGGGGAGAGCTTGCTTGGCACGTCTGCCGCCTGCAGCACTGACAGCCACAGCACACAAGAGGGTGCAAGAAGCCTGGTTCCAGAGCCTCCCAGCAAGGCTGCTTCTCGTGCTACGCCAACCTCAGCCCTACTTTCCTCAAACCCGTTGTGCTACAGTTTCCAGGGAGGAGCATGTGGGATTGCTCCTGTGGGTGTGGATGTCCCCATACCTTGTTTCTGGAGTGACTGAGTGCCCCATGGCTCAATGAATGGTGTGCCTGGGCTGCCTTAGATGGGAGTGAGGGCTACCCATAGGGAAAGGTGCTGTGGCTGTGCTGTGAGGAGCAAGTGTTGGGACATGGCACTCTGGCACCAGAGATGCTCAAACCACAGTGACAGTGAGATCTGGGTGGAGAAACCTGCCACTTGTTCTGACCGTGTGTGTTCAGGTCTGGTTACTGCTGTCCTGTCAGCTCTACACAGGTTGTTCTGAGGAGGAGGAGCTGGAGCTGGGGTGCAGTGTAGCTGTGTTTCAGCCTGGAGAAATCAGCGCTTGGCCAAGTGAGCAGTAGCAGGGCTCTTGGGCATGTCTGGTTTGCTGCTGGACTGTGGGTTACAAAGTGACATCCAGGAGCCTGGCTGCATTTTCTCTTCTCTTTTGATAGACTCACAGGATGCTTTGGGTTGGAAGGGACCTGTGAAGGTTCTCTAGTGCAGGCTGCAGTGAGCAGGGATGTGTTCAGCTACACCAGGTTGCTCACACTGATGTGCATCTCCAGCAAAAGTCAGATCCCTCCCCCATAGCTGAAAGCCAGTTCAGCAGAAGGGTTTGACTTAACCCATCTGCACGTCGCTGAGAATGCCAAGTTCCAGCAGCTTTGCTGCAAACACTGTCTGTCCCCTTCTGCCCTCGCTGCTCTCCCTGCTGTGACCCAGCACTACTGGAAGGGGAAGGAGCAGTTCTTTGTGCTCAGGTGTGATATTAGAAAGAAATCAGTCTTGCTTACCCCATGGGTCAAGTGCTGCAGTTGCCGAGCCTCATGGAGTTGTGACAGGAAGGACAGCTGCAGGTGTTGCTCCCAAGCCTCGTCAGATTCCCAGTGCATCAGAAGTGTGGTGCTGTTGGGGAATAGCTGCCTGGCAGGAGAGGTGAAGGGTGCAAAGCATGAGCTGTCCCTGCCAGCATGCTTGCTGGGAGCTGCCAGTTTCTGGTGCGCCCTCAGAGTGGCTAAAATCCCCTGTGCAGTGTTTGGGGTCCTGCTTGCAGCGAGCTGTGGTGCTGACAGTAACTTGCCTGCTCCTTTGCTTGCAGCCTTAACGCAGCACCTACTCCAGCTTGTGGCAGCATTGGCAACCTGAAAGGCACCCCAGTGGCCACTCCCTGTACTCCTCGGCGTCTGAGCTTGGCCGAATCCTTCACTAACCTGCGGGAATCCACCACCACCATGAGCACGTCCCTGGGGCTGGTGTGGCTGCTGAAGGAGAGGGGCATCTCGGCGGCGGTGTACAACCCGCAGAGCTGGGACAGGGCCGGCAGGGGCTCTCTGCTGAGCGCCTACCCCCCGAAGATGGCCATCATCCCCTCCACCCCACCCAACTCGCCTATGCAGACGCCCTCCTCGTCCCCTCCATCGTTTGAGTTCAAGTGCACCAGCCCACCTTACGACAACTTCTTGGCTTCGAAGCCTGCTAGCTCCATCTTGAAGGAGGTGAGGAACAAAAAGAACATCAGGAACAGCGAGAGCCAGACTGACGTCTCCGTTTCCAACCTGAACCTCGTGGACAAAGTCAAGAGGTTCGGTATCGCCAAAGTGGTGAGTTCAGGGCAGCCCTCGGCCCCTCCTTTAACTGACGACCAGGGACCTCTGCTCTGCGGGGCGCAAGGACCGGTGAGGGCCCTTGTTCCCGGAGGCCTGGCACCGGAGGGTCTCCCGCTGGGCTGCCCCACCGTGACCAGCGCCATCGGGGGCATCCAGCTGAACACTGGCATCCGAAGGAATCGGAGCTTCCCCACCATGGTGGGTTCCAGTATGCAGATGAAAGGGCCCACATCCTTGCCCTCGGGCATCCTCATGGGAACCAAGCTCCCGAAGCAAACCAGCTTACGGTGAGGGACTCTGCTTTTGCAGCTGGTCTTTTTAAAAGAGAACACTCCCACCTCCTTCTGCCATTCCCTGCCACCCCTCCCTTGCCTCCTGAGTTTGACAAATCAACTTTGTGCCTAACGGGAGAGATGTGTAAACTTTGTATAAAGTGTGTAAATAGGAAGCAGGTCTCTTGTAACTCACTGGAGTGTTTCACTGTCGGTGGAGCGCGAAAGGCTCTCGCTTGGATGTGCTGAGGTTCACTTTGCTAACCTTTCCAAGGGGTTGCTTGCTTCTTGGTTGTGGTTTTTTTTTTTTAACATGCACTGAAAAAAACAAAACAAACACAACAAAACCAACATAAAATAACTTGACTAGGAGAAGATGAATTCTGTAGCTGGCCTGACTTGAGTCCAAGGTGCATGGGAAGCTGTCAAATGTGTCCTGTCAGACCTCTTCTTCCATCACTTGAAGCGTGGAGCGCTTGTGCTTCGTTCCGTGCTGAGGCAAGCACTCAGCTTTGCCTGTGCTAGCTCTAAATTGCTTCTGTAGGTGAGTTGAGCTGAGTGCCTGAATGGATGAAACTTGGTTCTTTCTTTTTTTTTTTTTTTCCATTTTTCTGCTCTGTATTCTCCTCCTCCTTGAGATTATAAACTTGAACTAGGGCTGTGCCGAGGTCAGCAGGCAGCTGGGTTCTGGAATGTTGGCCTCTCCCTACACAACCCTTCCATTGGTGCACTCACGCTCTCTACCGCTTGTTTTGGTGGGCTCTTTTGCTTTGTTTTTCAGTGCTGCACTGGGTTGTGGAAGGGGAAATGCTTTGCTCTGTGTTGCTGACACTGGAAGGTGCTTTGTCAGTGCCCCCAAAGAGAAGAGTTTTCACAGCTCTTGAGGCAAACCTGGCAGTGACGTCCCCATGAGTCCAAGTTGCGCAGCAGAGTGACAGATGAAAATGCTGACCAAGAACGTGTAGCAAAACCAGTGCTGGAAGGGGTGGCTTGGAGACCTCAGCAGAGATCCTTTAGTAACAAGGTGGTACAAGCTGGAAAGAGCAACTTCAAGTCCTCAGGTTTCATGCCTGTCAAGGACCACACTCTTATAAGCAGGGTGAGAGTATTCCACACCCACTTCCTCTTCTCTTTTCTCATCCAGAGTTGGACCTTAGCATAGGTAACACTGTAGGAACCATTTTGTGTCACAGTGGTTTTAAACTGAGAAAATACATCCCAGACATCAAACCCCTGCTTGTTCAGAAAGGAGACAGAAGCCCCCCCCACAACCCTTAGTTGCAGCCAGGTGATCTTAACTGGCACTGCAGAGTTTTTTCTCTCTTCCTCCCAAATTTTTGCTGGGTGCTTGTGGAGAGAATCGAAATATCCTGGAACTTAAAGAGACTGGAGAGAGCTGGTTCCTAGAGCTGGGTTTGCTGGTTCCCAGAGCTGGGCTGGTTTCTTCTCAAACTGATCTGAGCTACACTTGTTTGTTTTGGATGGGGAGATGGAGAGGAGTGAAGCAGGGAGGGTTTAACATCTGCTTTCTTTTCCTTGTGCTTCTTGTGGTATCTAAACCAATTCCCTGTTTGCCCTTATCACACTACACAGAATTGCTGTGAATTGCTGTTTGTACCAGACTGTTACTGAATCATTAGCACTGATGATCTCATCTGTAATTGAAGCTGTCTTCTAGTCTTTGTGAGGAGGGATAGGTGGGTGGCTTGCTGCTTGTTTTTTTTTTTTTCTGAATGAAGTAGCTCTCCAGGTAGTGCCATGGACACTAAAGATATATTTTGAGAAAGGAAAAAACAAACCCAAAACACATGGGTCAGCTGCTGCATGTGTTTGAGGACTTCTATTTATTCTATGAACTGACAACGTTTGAGTTAAGATGCCGTCGGCTCTCCTTGCTGTCGTATGTGTGCACTTACTGCAAGTAAAAATTCAGCATCTTTTTATTTGAATGTATCTTAAAACAGTAGATAGAATTACAGCTGATTCTGAAAAAAAATAAAACCCCACTCATGGACTTGCTGGACCATTTTATATACCCAGAGGAAGAAAGCAATACCGTGTGAGAAGTGGCAGTGTAAAAGGTAACCGTGCAATCGGGAAGCGTCCTTTAGCCTTCCAATAAGCTGTAGGAGCTGTCCACCCACCAGAGAAAGCAATTGTAACACATCAGGAAGATTAAATCCAAGTTTTCTTCACTAATACCAATAAAATAACAAAAAAGCTGCCTTGTTGTGTATTATTCAGTGTTTTCCCTCTTCTTTTGAAGTGATAAATCTTCCACCTTGATGCCTCCCTCTCATCTCTCAAAGAGAAGTAAGAGGCCCTCGGCAGGTTTGGTTTTAAATTCATAGGCAGAGAGGTTGTTTAAGAGTAAAGATTTTGAAGGCACTTAGGTCAAAACCAGAAGCAGGGAAGTGAGTGCAGCTTTTTGGTGAGGAATTCCAAGCAAGCAGAAGTCAATGCCGTGTGTTTGGAGCAGGAGAGGTTTTAATTGCTGCTCCCAACACGTGAACACATCTGTTGGCAGCTCTCCACGTGGGACTGGAGAGTCCTGTGGTGTGCCGAGGTGTGTCCTGCCTGCCTTTGCTACAGACACATCTGCTGCCTGGAGCTGGTGTTCACCTTGAAGAATTGGCATTGTGGGGCTGTGCTGCGGCACCTTGCTGGGTGCTGTTCAGACCTGCCTTAACTCAGTTAATCAGCCAATTGAGACCACAGGACAGCAAGAAGAATAAAGCTGGTACCTAGCAGTGTCCTTAGCTGTGATGTAGGCAGTGGGTTTTCATGTCAGAGTGCCATAGCCTCCAGAAGCCAGTCGTGTTTGGACTTCAAAGATTAGAGAGATTTCTGCCCTGCTGAAGTCGATTTCAAGCTGTGCTGAATCCAATTGCTGTTAAGTTGGCACAGGCACTTAGGAATGATTAAAGCTTTATCAAGCACACTGACAGATGTTTTTCTTTCTTCAGCAGGATTTTAATGAACTTGGGGGATCCAGAAGTCAGACAGAAAAGGCTTTCACTCCCTGCTTGGACATTGAGACATTTGGGTTTTAGCTAACTTGGAAATTCCTCTAGGCAGGCTGTGGAGAGACACTGCCTGCTTTAACTGCAGAGTGCCCTGGCCCAGCCCAGCTGCTGCTGAAGATGCATCCAGCTGCTGCCCTGTGAGCAGTGAGGACAGAGGGCAGGTGTTGCAGCAAAGCGTGGAAAGCAGAGCAGGATCCACAGGAAAGCAGAGCAGGTTCCTGCAGGATCCCTTCACCAAGCAGCAGGGCAGGTGAGACTTCAGACCCAGTGTGCTGGAATAGCTCAGGCTTCCCTCACAGGCTGCCCCAGCTGCCCGGGAGAGCTGCCTCTTCCTGGGCTGCAGGTGCTCCCTCGTTTTTGGGGGCTGTCTGGGTTTTCCCACGAGAAGCTCTTACTGCTTCCACCCTCTTTTTACAGCTGCCATATGCAGAGCCCTGCAAGGGCAGAGCCATTTGGGTCTTCCCAGCTCATTTATGTCGAGTTTGCAGTCAGCTGCTCTCTTCAGGGAGGTTTGCCAGCACCTGTTTTGAAATCAGGTTAATAAAGCTGGAAGAGGTCTAATTGGATCAAGTGGCTGGAGCAAACAAAGTGCCTTTACATAGAGAGGTATTGATCTGCTGTTTTGCCCCTCTGCAGGCACTGCCACACAGAAGCATTTGAGCAAAGCTGAATGAAATGTCAGAGCTGGCAGCCTCGGGGAAAGTGCCCTCCCAGCCAAGCACCAGAGGTGGTGCCAGTGCCGAAATCTTCAGGGCACTTCTCAGCTCAAAGCCTGGGTCGGACCCAAGGGGCTAGTGCCCAGCTGCTGAGGCTCGGTCCCAGAGGCTGCTGCTTCCCCTGCAGTAAAACAGAGCAGCCCAGAGCAGGGCTTTGGTAATGCCCTGGGGATGAGCACCAGCAGTGCTGACTCTCACAATTTGCTTCCCCCTGCCCCCCTTTAGCTGCAATTAGCCCCTGCCAGTCAGCGGGTGCCAGGTGGTGTCTTGGCAGCCTTTGCAGCCCTCTCTCATCTGGGGAATTCCTTCTGCTCCCAGAGGAGCAGGTCGTGGATGTTCTGAGGATGAAGGACATGTTGCTAAGGTACTTTGAGTCAGCTCCCCCCTTGTCTTCAGGAGCACTTCTGTGTCCTAGAGCAACAGGTCATTAAAACCATAAAATGTTTGGGGCTGGAGCTGACCTTTAAAGGTCATCAGTCCACCCCCCCCTGCAATGAGCAGAGGCATCCCCAACTGGAGCAGGTTGCTCAGAGCCCCATACAACCTGACCTGGACTGTTCGCAGGGATAGGGCAAACTGGGCCAAGGTTTCATCACCCCTGGTATGAAAAATGTCTTACTTCTATGTAGTCCCAATCTCCCTCTTCTGGTTTTAAGAAGATGTTTTTTGCTTCTTGGTGAGGACTGAGGGAGTGGTGGAACCGAGGAGGCTCTGTGCAGGCAGCAGTGGCAGATTTGCACAGCAGACTTTTGTTTCCAGTGCCCAGGCAGAAGAGGGTCCCAGTGGCCCGTGCCGACTGGCTGAGATGTTCAGGAAGAAGAAGAGCTGNAACTGGCACAGGTGCTGACTGCACACAGCAATCACACTACTGCTTCAGCCACCAGGAAAGGTGGCACCTGTGGTTACCTACAAATGCCAGGCTGGGGGTGGGCTTCCAAAGAGAATGATGCTCTCTCTGAAGGGGTGGCAAAGCCAAACTCACAGTTGTTTGACAAGGAGAAAACTGATTTCACAGGTGAAACAACTCTGTCTGTAACTTGCCTTCTCCTCACTTCAAACCAGGAAATGTGTGGCTAAAGGTGATGGTGGTGGTGGCCTGGCAGGGGTGGAAGCATTATTTTGTGCCTGGCAATGGTGCCTTGGAAGTTATTCACCTGTTGGGGGTACAGACAGACCCAACCCTGATAACTGCAAGGGCAGTAAAACCTCCCAAGATGTCCCAGGCTCCATGGTCTTGCTTATGGGGCAGTTTTGTACCATGAGGTACAAGGCCATGGGCTTCTCTTTGCTGGGAGTCGGGTGGTGAAGCCCTTTGATACGTGGCAGGCAATGAGAAGTTGCCCCTGTGCAGGGGGAGTGATGTAAAAGCCCTGCAGCCTGGTACTGGTTTTGCACAGCAGGGCTTAGTCCCCAGCTGCCAGTGTGGGGCTGTTGGCTGGTGAGTGCCAGTGCAGCATTAACAGTCGGACCTGAAGAGCTTAAAGCTCTTTTCCAACACAGAATTGTTTGTTTTCCTCCTCCTCACACCAGTGGGTGACAGCTGCCTCAGGCTGCCTCTGTGCCATGGGGGAGAAGCCTGAGTCCTTGTGGGACACTGATCAGATTACCTTGATACCTCCTACCTCGGGGTGATCTTCTGCTCTGCTGGGGGCAGATGAACACTGGGCTCACCATGCAGCAGACAGTGCTGTTTATTCACTCATTTGCAGCTGGCAGCAGAACTTCCCTGGCCAGTTGACAGCACAACAGAAATCAGACAGGGAGGCGAAACCTGTTGGTGTTTGCCCTTCTTGCAGCGCTGAGCACTGCTGGCTAGAAAGGTGGCCTTGGTACCTGTCAGTCCTTTCCAAGCAGGGTCCCTGAGGAGATGCCTGGCCTGGCAGTGTTGAGCTGTTGTGTTTGTATTTGGGTTAAGTTCCCCACAACATTCCTACTTCTTGGGACTGACAGAGATTTCCCTGGACAGTGGCACCTTGGCCTGACTGCTCCACACCCAGGAGGAGGTTCACAGGATTATGTCCTCCTGCCTCTCTTTATAGTAAGACACCCAGCATTGTGTGGGGATAGGACAAGAAGGGATAAGTGAAATCATTTTAATAGTGTAAACATATGAGAAACCACAAAAGAAAGAAAACACCTTCTGGAAAAGTCTACAGAAGTGTATATTGCATTGGGTAGTCATACAGACAACATACAGCACATACAGGACATACTCTCAAGACACGGATTCCAAGAGGACAACAGACAACTCTGTCTGTGGAGGCACAGGAGTGTGACCTGTGCTCCCCTGTGGCTCTCTAGGAGGTGTACTCATACTCCTCGGCGCTGCGGCGGCCGAAGTCCATCCAGCCCATGTAGTCTCTGTCGTTTATCCTGTGCGTGGGGTCGATGCTCTGTACCCTGTTTCCCAGGAATGAGAGTCTCCCAGTGGAACCTGAAGGAGAAGCAGTTGGGAGAGCAGGCAGTAAGTGGATGCACTTCTCGGGTGCATCCAACCCACAGCAGGCTGTGACTCTACCGCTTCTCCTTTTGCTTCCCGTTTCCCACTCATCCTCTAAGAGCAACCCTCCCTCGCTGGTGTTTGGAGAGGTGCTATAGGTGTAAAAGAACTCTGCTCTCGAGCAGACTCAGGCCTGAGACGGGATTCCACCATGGCCCCATGTTGCTTGAAGAGCCATTCAGAGCTCTGACAGTGCACGTTCAGCAGCAGGCAGGGTGGAGGTTTTGTGGAGAAGTGGGAACAGTCCTAAAAGGGAGAGCTGTGTGAAATCTGGAGTTGGAGATGCCTGTTGCTGGAATTATACAGAGCAGGAATTGATCCAAAGCTTTCACAATTCCTTTCACAGCAGAGCTGGATGCTGATCTCTGATCTTGCCTTATCCTTTCTGCCTTCCTGTCTTAAGGCATCAGAGACACAAACTATTTTTAAGGAGGGTTTATGCTTGAAACAAAGGGTCTGTAACCGTCTGCTTTGACATCCCCACATCGTGTAACTAGAAGTTACTTCTCTCTGTGCTTCCTGCCAACAGCCAAAATGGACAATTGCTGCCAGTAATTAGACTGAGCTTAAGTCTTAAGTGAGGAAGGAACAGGTCGAGCATATTAGTTCTCAATGCAGAGTGAAGCTTGAGGAATGCTTGGATGGATCAACAAGGAAAAGAAGCCTAAATCAAACCCCACGAATCCAGATCTACACAACTGCTTTGCCTAGTTCCTTGTGCTTTGAAGGAACCCTTCTCTGCTTTTCTGTTTCAAAGTTTTCCTTGCGTTAGGAAGACCAAATCCAACGGCATTGCTTTGTCAGTGGTTGCAGATGGATAGGAGAGTAGAAAGTAGCCAAAAATCCCCAAGGCAGCCATGTTTCAGACATCTCCCTAGTGCAAAGTGACAAAAGAAATCCTCTACTTCTCTCTAGAATTCTACCCTTACATGCTCCAAAGCTGTGAAATCCAGTCACATCACTTAAAATGTGCAGTGAAGTGGATGAGAATTCCTCTTGGCACTGTAATCAGGCAGGGCTAAGGCAGTGCAGAACCATTGCTCAGATGTTGGTCTTTAAGAGATTTTGGAGCCTGCAGTGACCTGCAGGCTGTAATGGCTCCCCTGGGGCTGTTGTGGTCTGGCCTGGCAAGGGCTCAGGGCATGATAAATGTGTGTGCCACTGACTTGACAGCTACAGCATCTCTCCTACACGGTGCCAGAGATGAAGCTAACTGAAATCTCAGCATCACAAACAGTAAGGTTCATTTCTTAGCAGCACTTCAATAACCTTTCCTGCAGGCATCAGGGATGTCCTGTGGGTCCTGCAGACTGCCTGTGCAGCAAACACAGTCAGAACTGTCATGGCTTGGCTGCCAGGCTGCTGTTTAATCCTGACCTCTCCAGGGAATTTAACTCTCTCACTGTTTTAACTGGAAACATTATCCAAAATTAGCCTTTCTGATAGTCATAAGGGCAAACACCATCATTGGTGACCAAATTCCCAGACCTTTTCCCTCCCTAGATGGAATTCTTTACTGGGCATTATGGTTTAGGCATGTTAAAAGTGAATAATGCAGTAGGTGTGAGTGCTCTGCAGAGACTTCTGAAGTCCTGCCCTGTGATGGTTTGAGGGGAACACTGCATGTGGTGTTGTGAATTAAGACTTTTTTGCTGAATCATCTCTTACTGAATCATCTTTTCTAGCAACTGTACCTACAAACCAGAGCCCAGCTCACCTATTCATACCACAAGGATCACATCATCTGCTAACAGTCCCTTTGTAGAGTTAATTATATATCTCAGTTAACACACAGGAAGTTTTCCCTCATACTAACACTTAGCAAAAAGATATTCTGTATCTAAAGTGACTTTTTAACTTCACCTGGTTAAAGTGTTTGGAAATTGTGCACAGAATGGATCAGGTTGAAAGGGAGCTCAGAGCTCATCTACTGCAACCTCCCCACCATGGGCAGGACATCTCTCAGCTAGACTCAGCTGCTCAAGGACTCATCGAGCTTGGCTTTCAACACCCCCAGGCAGGAGGCAGCTGCAGCCTACTCCAGAGTCTCACCACCCTTGTACTTCTTCTTCAGCCCCAGCCTAACCCTGCTGTTCCTCAGCTTCAAACCATTCTACCTTGTCCTGCCTCTAGACACCCTGATGAAAAGTCCCTCTGCAGCCTTCCTGCAGGATCCCTTCAGGCACTGGCAGGCAGCTCTAAGGTCCTCTTGGAATTTTCTCCTCTCCAGACTGCACACCCCCAGCTCCCTTGAGCCTGTGCTCACAGCAGAGGTGCTCTAGCCCTTGGATCATCTTTGTGGCCTCCTTTGGACTCACTCCAGCAAGCAACTCTGTGTGCTTCTTATGCTGGGGATAGCAGAACTGAAGGCAGGATTGGAGGTGAGGTCTGATCAGAGCCAAGGGGCAGAATCCCCTCTCTTGCCCTGCTGCCCACACTCCTCTGGCTGCAGCCCAGCACACAGCTGCCTGCTGGGCTGCATGAGAGCACTGCTGGCTCCTGGGGAGCTGCTCAGCAACCAACACTCCCAAGGCTACTCTAAACCCACTCTGCACCCACCCTGGATTTGTGCCTGGGACTGGCCTGACACAGATGCAGACCTTACTGAACCTCATGTAGGTGGCACTGGCCACAAATTAGAATGAGGAGTTTGAGACCCAAACCATGTCAGTACTGAAGTAAATGTGCCTTTACTTATCACTGCTTTTAGTTATTGCCTTAGTGAATGTGAACTCTGAGCTTTCATAAAACTTTCACACTCTTGTAGCTTCCTCTAGGAAAAAAATGCATGGCAAATCCCATACCCTTTTCCCAGGTACAGGTGTTGTGGCTGAGGTGATGTGAGCCATTTGGTTTGTATTAGTAGTCAGGAAAGTTTTCCTGCTCTTACAAATTAAAAAGGGAGTGGGGAAGTGAACTAAATTAAAAGGTTCAAAGCAAATGCAATTGCTGTGTTTTACATGAGAATACAACATGCTGAAAACAACACCAAAATGATGAAGGTAAGTTAAAAATGAAAGCTGAACTCTGAGCTGGCAGGCAAGTTCCGCTGTCTGCAGTTACCTGAGGTATGCAGCTCTCACTCAGCGGCTGCTAGGTAGAAAGCAAGAGAACACTCTCTGCCTCAGGAACA
>VWZE01015973.1:2126-18349 GCA_013396675.1 Eubucco bourcierii
ACCCACCCCCCCCCCCACCCACCCACCCACCCCTCCACCCATCCATCCATCCCTCCACCCACCCATCCATCCATCCATCCATCCATCCATCCATCCATCCAGCCCTCCATGGCAGTGCTGCTCTCCTGCAACAAGCACAAGGTGGGAGGCACCAGGGTGCCTCAACACCTGCAATACTGTCTCCAGTTTTGGGCTCCCCATTTGAAGAGACAGGGACCTGCTGACAAGAGTCCAGTGGAGAGCCACAAGGATGATAGGGGGACTTGAGCATCTCCCTTACAAAGAGAGACTGAGAGCCCTGGGGCTGTTTAGTCTGGAGAAGAGAAGGCTGAGAGGAGATCTGATCGATGTGTACAAATATCTGAGGGGTGGGTGCCAAACGGCTGGGGCCAATCTCTTTTTGTTGGTCAGCACCAATAAGACAAGGAGCAACAGCTACAAACTGGAACACAGAAGAGCTTCACCTCAACATGAGGAGAAACTTCTTTACAGTGAGTGTGACAGAGCCCTGGAATGGGCTGCCCAGAGAGATTGTTGAGTCTTCTCTGGAGGCTTTCAAAACCTGCCTGGAGGCCTTCCTGAGCAAAATACCCTAGGGGATCCTGCCTTGGCAGGGAGGTTGGACTCCACGGTCTCTGGAGGTCCCTTTCAATCTCTAAAGTTCTGTGCAAGTTCTGTGATAGAGGGCAGGCTACACTGACCCCCAACTCCCAACAAGCCCCTTTGAGTCCCACCCAAGGTGACAAGCAGGAACAGAGCTGCTGGGTGGTGTTTGCTCTGCCGGAGCGCACTGCAAGGCTCCAACCTTGGGTTGTTTGAACTAGCCAGGAGCGTCATTGCCAGCCTGAGATCCAACAGTTGGACTTGACTGAATAAGCAGATGGTGGGGGGTGGTTGGGTTGGGTTTATTTTGTGTGTTCCCTCCCCTCCATCCTTGTCACCGTGACCCTATCCCACGGAGGGGTGAGGGATTGCTTTTTTTTTTTGGGGGTTGCGTTATTGCCCGGCAGCGTTGTTCTAATGCTCCTCAAACAGGGTTGTGAATAGCCCCAACTCAATAGCAGCACTGTTAGGCTGCAAAGTCAATATTGGCTGAGCAAACAAAGCCTATAAAGAGTTGCTATTTGCGTAGCTATGAGTGTTTGTGTGCTCTTGCTGCTGAACAGGCTACTTTGAAAGCAGAAGAGAAAAAAAAAAATCCAACCAAAAACAAACCCAAACAAACCCAAAAAGTGGCTTTGTTTTTCTTTCTTTTATTTTTTTTTTTCCTTTTCTTTCCCAAGCAGGGAAAGATTTTTATCTAGAGTCATCAATTTTTATTAAACTTCATAGATTCGTAGAATGGGTTGGGTTGGAAGGGGCCTCGAAGATTATGTAGTTACCCTGTGCTATAGACAGAGACACCTTCCACCAGCCTCAGGTTGCTCAAAGCCTCTTCCAGCCTGGCCTTGAAAACCTCCAGGGAGGGAGCATCCACAACCTCCCTGGGCAACCTGTCCCACTGTCTCACCATCCTCACTGGAAAGAATTTCTTCCTCCTCTCCAGTCTACATTTCCCCTCCTCAAGTCAAATCCATCATCTTATCACTACAAGCCCTTGTGAAAACTCCCTCCCCAGCTCTCCTGTAGCCCCTTTCAGGTCCTGGAAGGCTGCTTTAAGGTTATCCTGGAGCCTTCTTTTCTCCAGGCTGAACAGCCTCAGTTGTCCCAGCCTGTCCCCACAGGGCAGGTGCTCCAGCCCTCTGATTGTCTTCATGGCCTCCTCTGGACTTCCTCCAACAGTTCAATGTCCTCGTGCTGGAGGCACCAAAACTAGACCCACTGCTGGGGGGCACCAAAACTAGACCCACTGCTGCAGGAGGGGTCTCACCAGAGCAGAGCAAAGAAAGATGATCACATTCATGCCAAGGAGTGGGTGTCACAGCCCATCTCCATCCCAAGCTTCGTTCCTCGTAGACGGCACTGTTCAATATACGTTCAAGCTGAGTCAGCTCATGGCCAGAAGGTCCTGGTCTTGCTTCTCACCCCTCTGGGTACCCTTTCCCAGCTAGGGAGGGATGAGCTGCTTTATTGGTTTAGACTGCAGAGCGTTTTTCATGCAATCTTCAGCCCAGGATGCTTCAGAGAACTAAATAATAGAGCTGGGAGATTAAATAATTCATGCCAAAGAGGCAGAGGAGCTGTGAGGCATAGGCAAGTGACTCAATGTATATACTTAGAGTGGGTTTGGCTGAGCTGGAAGGAGATGAAGAGCTGGGAATGGGGAAGTCAAGGTTGTCTCTTCCTGGGAGGTCCAGGAAAGCAGGTTGTGCTGGGAAGGCTGAAAAAAGCCTGGAGGAGGTGGAGGTAAGGTGCTGGGAAGAGTGAAAAAGCCTCCAGCACATGGTAGAGTCTGGACACTGAAGCAACACTGAGCCAGCAATGCACCCTCATGATGGAGAAGGCTAATGGGCTCCTGGGGAGCATTAAAAAGAGTGTGCCCAGCAGGCCAAGGGAAGGTTTTCTCCCCTCTTGCCCTGCTGAGGCCACAGTTGGACTACTGGGACCACTTCTGGGCTCCTCAGTTCAAGAGAGACAGTGAACTACTGGACAGAGTCCAGCGAAGACTACAGAGATGCTGAGGGGCCTGGAGCAGCTCTGTGGGGAGGAAAGGCTGAGAGACCTGGGGCTGGTGAGTCTGGAGAAGAGCAGCCCCAGAGGGGATCTGCACAATGCTCAGCAAGAGCTAATGGGTGGAGGGTAAGAGGATGGGGGTCAGACTCTTGTCAATAATGCCCAGCACCAGGCCAAGGGGAATTGGGCAGAAACTAGAACCTAGAAGGTTCCATATGAAGAGGAGAACTTTCTTTGGTGTGAGTGTGCTGGAGCCCTGGAGCAGGCTGCTTAGAGAGGTTGTGGAGTCTCCTTCTCTGAAGAACTTCCAAACCCTCCTGGCTATTGTGATGCTGGGCAAGCTGCTGTGGCTGCCCCTGCTTTAGCAGGAGAGATGGACTGGATGGTCTCCAGAGGTCACTTCCAACCCCACTGTGCTGGAATTCTCTGACTTTCTGCAGCATGTCCTCACATGTCAGAGAAGACAGACACCTGCCTTTTGGGGGGAGAAAAGAAGAAGAAGAAGAAGAAAAGAAGAAGAAAAAAAAAAGAAGAAAAGAAGAAGAAGAGAAGAAGAAGAAATGAAGAAGGGGAAAACAAAAAGGAAAAAAAAAAAAAAGAAGGAGGGGGGAAAAAAGGAGAATAAAAAGAGGGAAAAAAAAGCCAAAATACCAAAACAACAAACCAACAGCACTCCTAGAAGTGCTGGTTCATTAACCAAAGCAGGAGAGCAGCAGGGTTTTGGCTCCATGAATCCATCTTTACAGCTGTTTGTGTCCTGGGAAAGGGCCCAGGGAGACTTGGGTGGTTGAATGAGAGCCCAAATCAGGACCATGTGAGGGATTGGAGAGCAATTTGGGTATTATTTTAAACCAGGATAGAGTCTGAAGCTCTCTGCCCTTTATTAGTCTGTTTCAGGACGTGCCTGGGCTTAGGTCTGCTCCTTGACAAACAACACCCTATTATTAATGTCATTATTACTATTAGTATTATTGTTACTGTTCCAGACACATTTCTATGGATCCCATCACACAGGCTCTCAGGTTCTTTGTGTTTATGCATCACCTTTGGTTTTCAGGGCTCAAAGATCAAACCAGTCTTGGAATTTTTGCTGAAGGCAAAAAAAGAAAAGAGAAGAAAAGAAAACAAAACCTGAAAATGTTAAAGAAGGGAGTTGGAGGAGAAGAGAAAATCCTTAGAGTTGGTGCCTCCTATCCCTGGCCACCACAAAGGCAGAGGCTGTGTGCAGGAGCACATGAAAAGTGCTTTAATTTGGGGGTTTCTGGAGGTATAAATAAATAGGTTTGATGGGGTGAAGGCATGTGGTAGAGGAGGAGATGTGGCCTGCAAGGGGTTGTTGGATGGGTGGAATAAAGGGTGTTGGGGCTAGACCCATCTTCTCATCAAATCATAGACTGCTTTGGGTTGGAAGGGACCTTTAAAGGTTGTCTAGTCCAACCTCCATGCAGTCAGCAGAATCATAGCATCGATGAATCAGAGAATGGGTTGGGTTGGAAGGGACCTCTGGAGGTCACCTAGTCCAACTCCGCTGCAGTCAGCAGGGACATCCCTGACTAGCTCAGGTTGCTCATCTTTAAGTAGAGCAGGTTGCTCATCTTCAACCAGAGCATGCTGACATCTTTAACTGGAGCTGGTTGACATCTTCAGCTAGCCAGGCCTGCTTATTTTCAGCCAGAGCAAGCTGACATCTTCAACTAGGCCAGGCTGCTCAGAGCCCCATCCGACTCTTTCCTTCCATCAGGCTCCTGATCTATCACATTCATCATATTGGATGCCCAAAGCAATCAAATTTTTCCCAACCTCATCCCAGAGTGTCTTTTGTCTTCTCACCATCTCAGGAGAAACTTTTGGTGTGTGGAGGGATGCTGTGTCCCTCCTCATTATTCAGGTCAAAGCCTTGTGCTGTGCTCAAACAATTACATTTCATAATTAGTTGCAATTAACCTGCTGTGGTTTGGAAGCCTCAGCAAGGGCTTTATCTGCAAGAGCTTGCTGGCAGCTCTCCACTGGGAGACTGAGGAGTGTGGCCTTCACCTTGTCTTCTCAGGGTGCTTGGCTTCATCTTGCCCACTCCTCTTCCCCACAGATCCCCATCCCATCACCCACCCAACTCCAGCACAGCCTGGGTTGCTCCTTACCTTCTGCTCCCAGTCAGCTTAGCCCTTTCTACTCCCAAGGTGTTGGCTGGCAGGTACCAACCTTGACCTTCAGCACTTGAAGCTGATATCTGCTTACCTCTGGCCCGTGGTGCCTTCTTTGTCTACCCTCACACCAAGAAGGGCTTTGAGGTGCTAGAGCGGGTCCAGAGAAGCAGATCTTCTGAGGACCACTACAAAGAGTGTGGCCAGCAGGTCTAGGGAGCTTCTTCTACCCCTCTACTCTGCCCTAGTGAAGTCACAGCTGGAGTACTGGGACCACTTCTGAGCTCCCAGTTCAAGAGAGACAGTGGTGCTGTGGGTGCCCCTGCTTTAGCATAGATCATAGAATCATAGAATCATAGAATGGTAAGGCTGGAAGGGACCTCAAGGATCATCCAGTTCCAACCCCCTGCCATAGGCAGGGACACCTCCCACTAGCACAGCTCACTCAAGGCCTCCTCCAACCTGGCCTTGAACTAGCAGAGGGGTTGGACTGGATGATCTCCAGAGGTCACTTCCAAACCCTACCATGCTGGGATGCTGGGATTCTGTCATTTCCAGAGACACCTTTCAACTCCGCTCTCACCTAGAAAAGTTGGATCAGATGATCCCTGGGGTCCCTTCCAACCTGGCATTCCATGATTCCATAAAGATGGTGAGGAGATGGACACAGCAGAAGTTTGGGACTTCTTACCGGATCCTTGAATCAGGGACTGGGCTGAGGGTTCCTCCATCCCTGGGCATGGCACAGCCTCCACTTTGGTCCCCAGCTCTCAGTGTGAGCTGGATTTGATCTCTGACTCCCATTTGGGGCATGGATGCTGGCCTGGCTCCTATTCCTTCTGATTGAGGATGAAAAGCATCTCTTGGTTTTATGGAAGAGACTTGCACCACTTTTTGGCTGCCCAACCCAGCCTGGCTCTCACTCTAGGAAAAAAAAACAAAGCCAAAACATTAGGTTTCCATTGTTTGGCTTTTTTTTTTGTTTGTTTGGTTTGTTTGTTTGTTTTAATGAGGGCTTGAGATTCTCCTGGAGTCCTCCCAGTGCCTCTTGTTTTCCAGTCAGGTGTTTTCCAACCCTGATACCATCACCTTGTTTGCTCCAAGCTCACCTGCACAAACATGTTCCCAACTCAAGGGGCCAAGGTTCAAGAGTTGAACCTTGTGTGTGTGTGTGAGGCTCAGCCAAACCCTTCTAATTACCCTTTTTTTTTTCCTGTATTAACAGATAATAGCAGGACATTTAAGCAAATTATCTCAAATAAAAGAAGAAAAAAAATAATAAAGGACACACAGACACACACAATAATTACACTGTTTGTTCTCACTCCTTTCATTGCTGGAATTATTCTTTGTTTGCCCAAAGTTAAACATTCACCAGAATCTTTGGGTGCTGCTTGTCTGCTCCTGTGAATTGTTGGGGGGTTGAGTTTTGGTTTTGTTTGTGGTTTTTTGGGTGGGTTTGGGTTTTTTTGTTCTGTTTTGTGTTTTCTTTTTTTGTGGGTTTTTTGTGGTTTTTTGTTTTTTATATATATACCGTTGAAAAACCAAGTAAAAGTTTGGGCAAATATTAGGTTTGGCTGAGTTTTGTTGTTTGGAGCCATTCAGAGGGGGGGGAGGGGGAGGAGGTATTGATTGACAGATGGTGCCCCCCAAATGTTTAGAAAAGCCCTGTCCTGGATTGGATTCTGTCGAGGTGTTTGGAGCAAACAAACCCCCTAATACAAACCAAACAGAGTTATTGGAAGAAGGCCCCGCCTGGTGTTAGCTCAGCAAACTGAAGGCTGTGCAAACAGCTTAAAAAGAATCTGGCCACCTTCATCTAACCTTTGATGTAGGTATTGATCCTTCTGAAGGTGCCACACACACACACACACACACACAGAGAGAGAGAGAGAGGGGCAGGAAAAAAAAAAAAAAAGAAAGAAGTTTGCACAGTGGAGCAGATTGAGTGGGATCAGATCTATCTAAACACCAGCAGAATGTAAATGTTATCTTTAAGCTATGCTGTCTGGTTGGTAATGGGTGGCTGCTTGGAATTTATCTTCTTCCAAAGCTCTAAATCCATGCAGCAATAAAAATTAATAATAACTTGGAGATAGACTGGCTCCTAAGTTGCTCTCTCACCTCCCCTGGGAGGTATTTATCTCCTTTTATGCTGTTGAGCCAAGGACTGGGGGGCTCACAGAGAGGTTCTGCCCTGGTGAAGTCCATATGGAGTCATAGGAATACAGGTGGTTGGAAGAGATCATAGAATCATAGAATGGTAAGGTTGGAAGGGACCTCAAGCATCATCCAGTCCCAACCCCCTGCCATAGGCAGGGACACCTCCCACTAGCACAGCTCACTCAAGACCTCCTCCAACCTGGCCTTGAACACCTCCAGGGACAAAGCAGCCACAACCTCCCTGGGCAACCTGTGCCAGTGTCTCACCACCCTCACTGTAAAGAACTTCCTCCTAACATCCAGTCTAAATCTCCCCTCTGCCAGTTCAAACCCATTGCCTCTTGTCCTGTCATTGTAAGACCTTGTCAATAGATCTCCAAGATCATCCAGTCTGGGCTTTGAGGTCTCTTCCAACCTTGGTGGTACTGTGATCAATGGAGCAGGCTGCCCAGAGAGCTGATGGGGCCAGATTCTTGTCATAGAATCATAGAATGGTTTAGGTTAGAAGGGACCTCAAAACTCATCCAGTCCCAACCCTCCACCACAGGTAGGGACACCTCCCACTAGAACAGATCACTCAAGGCCTCATCCAACCTGGTCCTGGACATCTCCAGGGGGGGTGTGAAGCACAGAAGCACAGAATGTGATCGAAGATCACATTCTGTGCTTCTGTGCTTCACAACCTCCCTGGGCAACCTGTACCAGTGTCTCACCACCCTCACTGGAAAGAACTTCCTAACACCTAGTCTAAATCTCCTCTCTTCCACTTTAACTCATTGCCCCTCATCCTGTCATGACAAGACCTTGTAAATAGTCCCTTGTAAATTGTCAGCGATGCCCAGCAACAGGAGAAGGGGCAGCAGGCACAAACTGGAGGCCAGGAAGTTCCAGATGAAGAGAAGGATGAGGCCTTGAGTAACCTGTACTAGTGGGAGGTGTCCCTGCCTATGGCAGGGGGTTGGAACTAGATGATCCTTGAGGTCCCTTCCAACCTTACCATTCTATGATTCTATGATTCTATGAAGGAGAAATTTCTTCAGTGTGAGGGTGCTGGAGCCCTGGAGCAGGCTTCCCAGAGAGCTTGTGGAGCCTCCTTGTCTGGAGAGACTCCAAACCCACCTGGCCACTGTGATGCTGGGCAAGCTGCTGTGGGTGCCCCTGCTTTTACAGGGCTAGTTGAACTGGATGATGTCCAGAGGTCTCTTCTCATCCCTATTATTTTGTGAGCTGGAGCTACTGCCACAGGGATGTCCCAGTGGGGTGGCACAGACATGCACTAATATGGTGGCACATGGGTACATTAACGGGGTGGTACAAGGCTATGTGCTAATGAGTTGGCCCAGGGATGTGTCATTGGGGTGGCACCTGGATATGCTAACGAGGTGGCACACAGAGGGACCAGCATGGCTGAGTGTGGATGCACTAATGGGGTGGCACAGGGATGTGATAATGGGGTGGGATGTGCTAACGAGGTGATGCATGGATGCACTGATGTGGTGGGCAGGAAGGCACTGGTGGAGAGGCCCATGGCTGGACTTGTGAGGTGGCACAAAGACGTGCTAATGGGCTGGCACAGGGATGCACTAACAGGGGGACACATGGGCCACTAACAAGGTGGCACAACCTGGGCCACATCCACCTCTCAGAGGCTTTTCTGCTGGTCCAGCAGCACCCTCCAGTGCAGACTGGGCTGTGCCTTCTCACAGGGCGTGTGGAGCCTTGGCTGTTGGCACCATCCCATGGCACTTCCCAGCTGGGTTGTGCAGCTGGGCTGTTATGCCTTGTGGATACCCCCACAGCCTCCTTCCATGATATTTGCCAAACTGCCTGAGATAACCACCCTGACCACAGACCAAGCTGGAGGCCTGGTCTGGGTTTGGCACAACCACCCACAGACTTGTTCCAGTTGGAAAAGACCTCTCAGATGATGGAGTCCAACCATCGACTGACCCACCGCCACCATGGCCATTCAACCATGCCCCAAAGTGCCTTGCCTACATCACCACCTCCCTGGACAGCCTGTTCCAATGTGTCTCACCACTCTTCAGGTGAAGGGACTTCTAATATACACCCTAAACCTTCCCCAGTACAACTTGAGACCATCACTTGATACTAGGGAGGAGAGACCAATCTCTTTCAGGGGGCTGTAGAGAGCCAGAAGGTCTCCCCACAGCCTCCTTTGCTCCAGGCTGAACCACCCCAGGTCCCTCAGCTGCTCCTCACCAGACCTGTTCTCCAGACCTTTCACCAGTTTTCCTGCTTTTCTCTGGATCCACTCCAGCATCTGATTGTCATTCTTGGACTGAGGTGCCAGAAACAGAACTCAGGATTAGAGAGGTACAGCTTCACCAGAGTCTAGAACAGGGGGACAGTCCCACAGGTCGCACTGTGGCTGATCCAAGCCAGGGTGCTGGTGGCCTTCTTGGCCAGCTGGGCACACACTGCCTCATCTTCAGCCACTGTTGACCAACCCCCTCCAGGTCCTTTTCACCAAGCAGTTTCTAGCTACTCTGCCCCTAGCCTGGAGCATTCGTGGGGCTGTTGTAACCCAAGTGCAGGACCCAGCACTTGGTCTCATTGAATCTCACCCCATTGGCTTCAATCCATCCACCTAGCCTGTCCAGATCCTTCTGCAGAGCCTTCCTACCCTCCAGCAGACCAACAGAATCACAGAATCAACCAGGTTGGAAAAGACCTTTGAGATCATCCAGCCCAAACTACCACCTAACAGCTTCTCATGAACAAAACCACAGCACCAAATGCCTCATCCAGCCTCCTCTTAAACACCTCCAGCGATGGTGGCTCCACCACCTCCCACCCAGTTCAGCACTGAGGACAGACATGGATTGGGTCTGAAGATCTCAATGACTTCAGAGGCAGCAAAATTTACATAAGATCATAAAAATTTACAACGGTCATCAAATTTACATAAGATTAGAATCATGTGCAGGCCATCCCCACCCATGGAGGCAAAGCTCCCATGGTCTATAAAGTCTAGGTCTATAGGTCTATAGGAGTTTTGAGTCTGCTCATGGAACTGTTGGAGCAGGTCCAGAGGAGGCCATGGAGATGCTCAGAGGGCTGCAGCAGCTCTGCTATGAGGACAGGCTACAAGAGTTGGGGCTCTGCAGCCTGGAGAAGAGAAGGCTTCCAGGAGACCTAAGAGTAGCCTTCCAGGATCTGAAGGGGGCTACAGGAAGGCTGGGGAGGGACTATTGACAAGGGCTTGCAATGCCAGGACAAGGGGCAGTGGGTTTGAACTGGCAGAGGGCAGATTTAGACTGGATGTTAGGAGGAAGTTGTTTGCAGTGAGGGTGGTGAGACACTGGCACAGGTTGCCCAGGGAGGTTGTGGATGCTCCCTCCCTGGAGGTGTTGAAGGCCAGGTTGGAGGAGGCCTTGAGTGAGCTGTGCTAGTGGGAGATGTCCCTGCCTATGGCAGGGGGTTGGAACTGGATGATCCTTGAGGTCCCTTCCAACCTTACCATTCTATGATTCTATGACATGGTTGAGCACCAGAGTTAGAGAATGGTTGGACTGGATGATCTCAAAGGGCTTTTCCAACAAAAGTGACACTGTTCCTATGAAAACTTTGCCACCACTCTAAAAAAAACCCACTGCAGGGAGATGTCCTTTGGAGGGACATTTCTGAGTGGAGCAGCACTCAGGTCCTCACTGCTTGGACTGTGGTGGCTGAATTCCCATCCCTGGAGGAGTTGTAAAGAGTTAGATATGTGGTGCTGAGTGACATGGTTTAGCACCAGATCTGGTCGAGTTACAGCATGCTTGGACTTGATTTCAAAGGTATTTTCCAAGCAAAACAATTCCGTTGGTATGTCAGAGGTGTCCCTTCCAACCTTTAGGGCTCTATGATCCTATGACCTGCACACCTCCTGAGCGTGCTGTGGGTGCCCTCCCGGCAGCAAGCAGAGCTGCAGCGGCACACGGCAGGGGCTGCAGCGCCAGGCCTGCGCTGGGTGCGGTTCCCCCGCCGCGCGGCGTGGAGGGGGCTCTGCAGGCACAAGTGACCGTTCACGCGTCCAGGCACCATCTGTGGCGGCGATTACCAGCAGCACACATGGAATCAAGGTTAATTACACCCACAAATTGGCTGGGTGATTGCATGGGCATTTGACATGCTGATTGTTATTATTACTGTTGGTATTGTTATTATTATTGTTAGTTGTTTGGGTTTTGGTTTGGGTTTGTTTTTTTTTTTTCAGGGGTTTGGGGGTTTCAGTTTGGTTTGGGTTTTGGTTTGGTTTGGTTTTTTTTTTAAGGTTGAGTCTCCGAAATCTAAACTAAACTCTCAGTTATGCTTTAAATCCTCTGCCCATCTGGCTCCACATGCAAACAAGGACTGTTTATAGTCCAAGATATCAAGCAGAAGCTGCTGAGAGCTGGGTTAATCATTGTGAAGGCCAAAGAAGCCCAAAGGGCTGGGTTGGTGCCCATGTGTTGACCCACCACACATAGTAACTAATGATAGGGTTTGGACACCAACAGGTAACCACCAACTTTTTTTCTTTGTTTTTTTCCTTTTTTTTTTTTTTTTTTCCCTTCAGAAGTACCTGCTAATAAAATTTACAGTGTACACATCAGAAGAACCTCTCTGATGAATCATTGCTGCAGGAAAGTAGAGAGATGAACTTAAATAAAGCCCTGATTAATTATTAAACCTGAGCGGAGTACGTTCCCAACTGCACAGGCCCAGAGCTCGCAGCGTGCCAAGCCTTCCCCCCATCTTCAGATGGTTTCCACGCTCAGAGCTTTGCCCATCCTCTGTTCCTCTGGTTATACACTCTCATGGGTCACATCCAGTTCCCTGAAATCAGAGAATCACAGAACTGGTTGGGTTGGAAAAGACCTTGAAGATCATGGAGCCCAACCATTAACCCAGCATTTCCAGATCACCAAACCACGACGCTCAGCACCACACCTTCATGGCTTTGAAACCCACCACTGCCCTGGGTAGTCTGGGCCAGGCCTTGACAACCATTTTGGGGAATGAATTGTTCCTCATGTCCAACCTCAACCACTCCTGGGGCAACCTGAGGCCATTTCCTCTTGCATTATCACTTACTCCTTGAGAAAGAGACCAACCCCCACCTGGCTCCAACCTCATTTCAGAGAGTTGTAGGAGGTCTCCCCTCAGCCTCCTTTTCTCCAGGCTCAACTCAGCTGCTCCTCACAAGACTTGTACCCTAGCCTCTTCACCAGCTTCATTGCCCTTCTTTGGACCTGCTCCAGCTTCCTGCTCCATGTCCTTCTCAGAGTGAGGGCCCTGAGATTGAACCCAAGAATGAATCCATGGCCTCACCAGTGCTGAGTCCAGGAGTGATTGCTGGGACACTTCCCAGTAACCCCATGGAAAAGGCAGGTCGGGCCCAGTTTGATGAGCACAACAAGTGAGATTTTGGGCACTGTTTGAGTGGAGGTGACTCACCCTTGTCACCTGCCAGTGCCATGCCACCAGAGCTGCTGCAGAGCCACTGCTCTGCGAGGTCATCCTTGTCCCTTCTCCTCCTCCTGCTGAGGCTCTGCACATCCGCTTAGGAAGTGTCTCTCTGTTCTTTGCTGGCCAAGCAGAAGAGCAGAGCATGCAGAGTAATCAGAAAAGCCATTAGCACTGCCAGCTCTTCAGAAAAATTAGCATTATTCTTTAATGCCTGGCCCTACTTAGGTGGCACTCAGCAACGCAGTTGGGTTGCTCCAGTCATACCAGCTTGTGAAGCCAACCAGAAAGCAAAAGGCTGCTGGAAGGAAGCCCAATAATGCATCTCCCTCCCCCTCCCCCCACTATCTGCTACTGCAACAGGAGCTAAGGACAAGATGATTTGCTCTTAAGGCATCAGTGAGGTGTTTTGTCATGTGCTGGGGTTAGATCTTGAATGATCTAAAGCGTTCAAGCTTTGTTCCTCTCAGGAAATTACTTTCTGGGAGCTTCAAACCAAAACTGATAGAAGCTTTGAGCCACACTGCTCAAAACAGAGGAGTGTTTATCAAAGCCATAGCTGGGAGCAGTGTGAAGCAACAGTCAGGGGTACCATGCTCCCCAGTGCTCCTGGTGAAACTCTACAGCAAGCCTAAGAGTTTTGTCATCATGAAACAGCCACCAGAGGTTAGGGATGTGTCACTGTGTCACAAGGTGTCGTTGGTTCCAGCCATTGGTTCCACTGGACTCCATCACTGCCCTGGGCAGCTCCTAACAACCATTCTAGGGAAGAAATTGTTCCTCACGTCCAACCTAAACCTCCCCTGGGGCAACTTGAGGCCATTTCCTCTTCTCCTGTCAACTGTCCTTGGGTGAAGAGACCAATCTCCCCCAATTGGCTCTAACTTCCTTTCAGGGAGCTGTAGAGAGCCAGAAGGTCTCCCTTCAGCCTCCTTTTCTGCAAGCTGAAAAACCCCAGGCCCCTAAGACACTCCTCATAAAACTTGCTTCTCTGGACCACTCACCAGCTTTGTTACCCTTCTCTGGACATGCTCCAGATGTGCTATCCATGACAACACACCATCAGACAAAAGAACATCTGGATGATGTGTCAAGAACCAACATGCCCGTAGCTGGTGCCAGAATCCAAAGCTCCCTGCTCCCTTACCTACGATTCCTGGTGCTGATCCATTTCTTGGGTGCCACTGGCTCCCACCCAACACAGCTTGGCAAGATCTCTTCTCCCTAGTATCAGGTGATAGGAGAGGAAATAGAATCATAGAATGGCTTAGGTTGGAAGGGACCCCAAAGATCATCCAGTTCAAACCCTCTGCCATAGGCAGGGACACCTCCCACTAGCACAGCTCACTCAAGGCCTCCTCCAACCTGGCCTTCAACACCTCCAGGGACAAAGCAGCCACAACCTCCCTGGGCAACCTGTGCCAGTGTCTCACCACCCTCACTGTAAAGAACTTCCTAACATCCAGTCTAAATCTGCCCTCTGCCAGTTCAAACCCATTGCCCCTTGTCCTGGCATTGCAAGACCATCCCAATGCCAGGCTGAGCTTTTTAACTTGAATCTCTAGTTTGGGCCTGGTTTGTTGGGCTTTTATTTTGCCTTATTTCATCTCATAAATTCAAACACTTAGCATCCCTTTTTGTTGCTCCCTATTAACAGGAGCATATTTTTTTTTAAAGGGATTCTCTTAATGATGCATATTTATGAGCCAAGGCTGGATCAAGAATTCTGAGATTTAAAAGATGCAATTATCTTGGAAAAAAAAAAAAAAAGTTTTGGCTTTATTTTCCTCCTAATGAAAATGTTGTTTTCAAGCAACCTAATTGGCTTGCCACTCATTTTGTTCACTCTCCTGCTCATTACCACTCCTGCTGCTTTTTTTATTTCATTTTTTTCCCCCCCTTCTTCATAAGCAAATTTGAAAGCAGTTTAGTTGCTCCAGCTTTAAATATTGGGCCTCCAAGGAATTCTTTTACCAGGGAATAGGTTGGGTTTGGGAGGGGTTATTTTTTTGGAGCATACAACAAAAAATAATGCTTCTTAAATACTGGTGGTATCCTCATTAAATAAAACATCCTTTTGTTTTGATTGGGGGAGTGGAGAGAGGGGGAAATCAACCCAAACTCACCCTGAATCTGAGATTAAAAATGACTAAATAAATAAATAAAGGAGGCAGAAAGTCTTTGATAGAAGCTGCTGCCACAGAAGATAACGTGAGCTGGGTTCCAGTCTGAAGCACAGGCTGGCTAATTAATATTGTGAATTCAGCCAGAAACAGGACTGTTCCTGAGATAAAAGTTGCTGCAAAGAGGTGAGGGGGGGGGGATATGAAGAGCTTTGGGGGTGTGCAGCTCTGTCTCCTGCCTCCACATCATAGAATCATAGAATCCAAGAGCATAGTGGAAAGCTAAAATGGGTTACCCAAGGAGGGGGTTGAGGCCCTAGACCTGGAGATATTCAAGGTGAGGCTCAACAGGGCTCTGGGCAACTTTATCTGGTTGAAGATGTCCCTACTGGCTGCAGGGGGGGTTGGACTGGGTGACCTTTGGAGGTCCCTTCCAACCCAAACCATTCTGTGGTTCTGTGATTCTGTGGTTCTGTGATTCTTTGATTCTGTGATTCTATGATTCTGTGATTTTGTGATTTGTGATTCTGTGATTCTATGACTCTGATTTTGTGATTTGTGATTCTATGATTGTGATTCTATGATTCTGTGATTCTATGATTCTGTGATTCTGTGATTTTGTGATTTGTGATTCTATGATTGTGATTCTATGATTCTGTGATTCTATGATTCTGTGATTCTGTGATTTTGTGATTCTGTGATTCTATGATTCTGTGATTTTGTGATTCTGTGATTCTGTGCTTTTGTGATTCTATGATTTTATGATTTTGTGATTCGTGATTCTATGATTTTGTGATTTTGTGATTTGTGATTCTATGATTTTGTGATTCTGTGATTCTATGATCTTGTGATTCTTTGATTCTATGCTTCTCTGATTTTATGATTCTGTGATTCTATGATTCTGTGATTCTATGATTACAGAATTGTTTGAGTTGGAAAAGACTTCTAAGACCATCAAGTCCAACCACCAATGCAACACCACCATGGCCATTAAACTACATCCCCAAATGCCAGATCCTAGAGTGCCAGTGTTGTTGGGTGCATCTGGAGAACCCCAGGCTGTGATTTACAGGCATTGATGATCATAGAAACTTTAAAGTTGTCAAAGACCAATTCTTGACCCAGCACTGCCAGGTCACCACTAAACCACCTCCCTCAGCACCACATCTCCCCATCTTTGAACCCCTCCATGGATGGGGACTCTACCACTGCCCTGGGCAGCCTGGGCCAGGCCTCAACAAACCCTTCCAACCCTGGGCAAGATGACAGTTTCTCAAAGTATCTCAAGGATGAAGCTTGTAGTGAGGAGGGTATTGGTGTCTGCTCCTGAGGAACAAGTGACAGGACAAGAGAAAGTGGCCTCAAGTTGCACAGGAGGAGGTTTAGGTTGGAGATCAGGAAGAAAATCATTCCCAAAAGAGTGGGCAGGCACTGGAACAGGCTGCCCAGGCAGGTGCCAAAGTCACCATCCCTGGAGGGGTTCAAGAAACCTGTGGACATGGCACTTGGGGATGTGAGTTAGCAGTCATGGTGGTGTTGGGTTGATGATTTGCCTCAATGATCTCAGAGGGCTTTTCCTACCACAATCCAGGAACAGCATCAGCAAGAGTGTGGCCAGCAGGAGCAGGGAGCTCATTCTCCCCCTGCACTCTGCACTGCTTAGGCCACACCTTGAGTCCTGTGTCCAGTTCTGGGCCCCTCCATTGAAGAAGGACATTGAGGTGCTTGA
>VWZE01015973.1:28554-38685 GCA_013396675.1 Eubucco bourcierii
TCCCCTCTGCCAGTTTAAACCCATTGCCCCTTGTCCTGGCATTGCAAGACCTTGTCAACAGTCCCTCCCCAGCCTTCCTGTAGGCCCCCTTCAGATACTAGAAGGCTACTCTCAGGTCTCCTGGAAGCCTTCTCTTCTTCAGGTTGCAGAGCCCCAACTCTCTCAGCCTGTCCTCATAGCAGAGCTGCTGCAGCCCTCTGAGCATCCTCATGGCCTCCTCTGGACCCACTCCAACACTTCCATGTCCTTCCTGTGCTGAGGGCTCCAGAACTGCACACAGGACTCCAGATGAGGTCTGAGGAGAGCAGAGCAAAGGGGCAGAATCCCCTCCCTTGCCCTGCTGCCCACACTGCTCTTGCTGCAGCCCAGGACTCTGTTACTGTCTGGGCTGCACTCACACTGCAGGCTCATGTTGAGCTTCTCATCAACCCAGACTCCAAGGTCCTGCAAGGTCCTGCAACCAGACTCCAAGCTGCAGCTCATGCAAAGTGAGCACCATTTTTTAGGACTCTGCATTACAGTCATTACTCCTGCATGACTCCTCTGATCCACCTACCTCTTGATCCATCACCCAGCACATCCCAGAAGAGGCAGCTGACCACCCCACACTGCAGCATGGACCTTCCAGGCTGTCCATTAAAAATAAAAAATAAATAAATAAAAGCAAAATAAAACAGCCAAAATAAGATGAAGAGAAAAGAAAATGCACAAGTTAAGAAGAATTAGTGGGGAGATAAACCAAAGGGAGACCAGAGGAGGGTTTGTCATTGTGGATAAGCAGGGTAATCAGGAAGGAAATTGAAAAGGAATTCCTTGGAATATGACGTGCTGCTAATGGGTTCCCTCTGCCCTGGAGAGCAGAGCTTCTCCCCATCTGGATCCAATGGCAGCCTTATCCCAGCACATGGACCTGTCAGAGGCAGCAAACTGCACCCAACTGCTTTGGGTTAGATAGAAGTGAGCTGGACCAGCAAGAATCCAACTGGAGATTAATCACAGAGTCACAGAAATGTTTAGGCTGGAAGAGGTCTCCAAGATCATGGAGTCCAGCCACTAACCCAGAACTGCCAGGTCAGCACCAAACCATGGACCTCTGCACCACATCACCAGGGCTTTGAAACCCCTCTAGGTATGGCAACTCCACCACTGCCCTGGGCAGCCTGGGCCAGGCCTTGACAAAGGGAAAAAAACTGTTTCTAATGTCCAACCTAAACACTGAGCACTGCTGAGGGCACACCTTGGTTCTTGGGTGCAGGTTTGGGCCACTTACTCCAAGAAGGATATTGAGGGGCTGGAGCAGGCAGAGAGAAGGGCAGCAAAGCTGGTCAGGGGTCTGGAGAACAGAGATGCTGAAGTGCAGCTGAGGGACCTGGGGTTGTTGAGCCTGGAGAAAGAAGGGGTGAGGGGGAACCTGGTACTCTACCAGGTTGGAGCTAGGAGGGGGTTGGTCTCTTCTCCCAAGTAACATGCAGCAGGACAAGAGGAAATGGTCTCAAGTTGCCCCAGGAGAGGTTTAGGTTGGACATGAGCAACAATCTCTTCACAGAAGGGGTAGTCAAAGCCTGTCTCACGCTCCCCAGGGCAGTGGTGGAGTCCCCATCCCTGAAGAGGTTTCAAAGCCATGGAGATGTGGTGCTGAGGGCCATGGTTTGGTGGTGACCTGGCAGTGCTGGGTTGGACTTGATGATCTCAAAGGTCTCATCCATCCTAACTGACTCTGCAGTCTATGATCCTGTGGTGTGATGGGTGTGATGGCTTCTCCCAGCAGGTACCATCCCATAACCGCTTTGACACTCCTGATTGGGGCAAAGCCATGTCTGTTCCAGAGGCAGAAGGCTGGCATGTGCCCAGGAGCAGTGTTTCTAGCAGTGAAATGGCCTTTTTCCAACATGCCATTATTGCTGTTTTATAACCTTGCACGGCAGCCAAAGAATGGATCCGCGGAGCTGCGTTGGCACCAGGGAGGTTAACGTTCTCCTCTTGGCACCAGTGTGTTGATAGCTGTTAAGTGCAGTCTGCTCCTAGGCCAGGGATGTGCCTTCCAATCAGCTCTTCCTTTCCCCTCTCAAAGGCTCCACAACAAGTAGGACTTCCTGGCAGTTCCCAGCAGCAGCTCTCTCTGTGCCCTGCCTGGCAGCCAACCCTCTCGGAGCAGCAGAAGGCTCTTTGCTGGGGCCTCGTTGTCCTCACTGCTTTTGGTGTAGAGGAGGAATTCATCTCCTGTTCTGTTTTCATCTCTCTCTCATCTCTTGCTGTTGGTACCATCCATGGAGCTGTTCCAAAACCAGGCACTTTGGATCACAGCATCACAGCATCACCAGGGTTGGAAGAGACCTCAAAGCTCATCAAGTCCAACCTGATACCACAGCCCTCAAGACCAGACCATGGCACCAAGTGCCACATCCAAACCCACCTTGAACACCTCCAGGGACAGTGACTCCACCACCTCCCTGGGCAGCCCATTCCAGCAGTCAATGACTCTCTCAGGCAAGAACTTTCTCCTCACCTCCAGCCTAAACTTCCCCTGGCACAGCTTGAGACTGTGTCCTCTTGTTCTGGTGCTGCTTGCCTGAGAGAAGAAAGCAACCTCCCCCTGACTACAACTACCCTTCAGGTAGCTGTAGACAGCAAGAAGGTCCCCCCTGAGCCTCCTCTTCTCCAGGCTAACCAATCCCAGCTCCCTCAGCCTCTCTCCATAGACCTGTGCTCCAGGCCTCTCCCCAGCCTCGTTGCCCTTCTCTGGACACACTCAAGCACCTCAATGTCCTTCTTCAATTGAGGGGCCCAGAACTGGACACAGGACTCAAGGTGTGGCCTAAGCAGTGCAGAGTGCAGGGGGAGAATGAGCTCCCTGCTCCTGCTGGCCACACTCTTGCTGATGCTGTTCCTGGATTGTGGTAGGAAAAGCCCTCTGAGATCATTGAGGCAAATCATCAACCCAACACCACCATGACTGCTAACTCACATCCCCAAGTGCCATGTCCACAGGTTTCTTGAACCCCTCCAGGGATGGTGACTTTGGCACCTGCCTGGGCAGCCTGTTCCAGTGCCTGCCCACTCTTTTGGGAATTATTTTCTTCCTGATCTCCAACCTAAACCTCCTCCTGTGCAACTTGAGGCCACTTTCTCTTGTCCTGTCACTTGTTCCTCAGGAGCAGACACCAATACCCTCCTCACTACAAGCTTCATCCTTGAGATACTTTGAGAAGCTGGCATCTTGCCCAGGGTTGGAAGGGTTTGTTGAGGCCTGGTCCAGGTTGCCCAGGGCAGTGGTAGAGTCCCCATCCATGGAGGGGTTCAAAGATGGGGAGATGTGGTGCTGAGGGAGATGGTTTAGTGGTGACCTGGCAGTGCTGGGTCAAGGATTGGGTCAGAGTGTTCTAGAGATGTTGGCTACACCTGGTTCATAAGAAACATCCAGAATATTATCAATCTATTTTTTTTTTCCTTGTTTATTATTTCAAATACACAGACTGAAGGAAAGAACATTCAGGGTTGGATTTTGGGGAGTGAAAGAAGCCCACTGGAGTCAGGAAGATGAAAGGCACGAGGAAAGACCTGGGCTGGTGAGGAACATCTCCTGCTGGTTCCTCTCAGTAGAGGTCAGCAGTTATGATTTCACAGCACCGACTCAGCACAGCAATTCCTCCAACAAGGGGGGGATGAAAAATGAAAGCTGTGAGCTGCAAATTGAGCTGAAAGTTGGTGGTGGTCCAGAAGCTGCTTTTCCATCGTTAGGCTGTGATGGATGATTCCCACAACTAACAAACAAGCATCCAAACTCCTGTGCCACACTGACATCTTATGGAAGGAGAATTTGTTACAAGCACAGAGCTGCAGGAGATGGAGGAGTGCCTGAGAAGGGCAGGTCTGCAGCACACAGACCCAAAGTTTGCTGTGTGCCCCACCTTGCTCTCACAGAGAACTTCTTCTTTGTGGTGGAAGCTGTACAAAAGTCGATGCCATTTCTCTGCAGCTGCATCAGAGAACAGAATCGTTTCTGGTAGCCATGGTGATGTTAGGTTGGTGGTTGGACTCAATGATCTTACAGGTCTTTTCCAACTAGAAAGATTCTGTGAGTCTGTATTTCTATGGGAAAGACTTCTAAGATCATCAACTCCAGCCATTAGCCTAGAAGATCTTCAAGTCCAACTATCAGCTTTGCATAGAATCATAGGATGGTAAGGTTGGAAGGGACCTCAAGGATCATCTAGTTCCAACCCCCTGCCATAGGCAGGGACACCTCCCACTAGCACAGCTCACTCAAGGCCTCATCCAACCAGGCCTTGAACACCTCCAGGGACAAAGCAGCCACAACCTCCCTGGGCAACCTGTGCCAGTGTCTCACCACCCTCACTGCAAACAACTTCCTCCTAACATCCAGTCTAAACCTCCCCTCTGCCAGTTCAAACCCATTGCCCCTTGTCCTGGCATTGCCAGACCTTGTCAATAGTCCTTCCCCAGCCTTCCTGTAGCCCCCTTCAGATCCTGGAAGGCTACTCTCAGGTCTCCTGGAAGCCTTCTCTTCTGCAGGCTGCAGAGCCCCAACTCTCTCAGCCTGTCCTCATAGTAGAGCTGCTCCAACCCTCTGATCATCCTTGTTGGTGATCATTGAATCAAGCAGGTAGGAAGAGATTTCTAAGCTCATGCAGTCCAACCTATCACCCAGCCCTATCCAACCAACCAGACCATGGCACTAAGAGCCCCATCCAGGCTTTTCTTGAACACCTCCAGGATGGTGACTCCTCCACCTTCCTGGGCAGCCCATTCCAATCACTCTCTCTGTGAAGAACTTTGTCCTAACATCCAGCCTAGTCCTCCCCTGGCACAACTTGAGGCTGTGCCCCCTTGTTCTGTTGCTGGGTGCCTGGCAGCAGAGCCCAACCCCACCTGGCTACAACCTCCCTTCAGGTAGCTGCAGAGAGCAATGAGNCTACCTGGCTGCTCTCCAGCCACTCTGTCCCCAACTTGTAGTGCTGCTTGGGGTAGTTGTGGCCAAGGTGTAGAACCCTGCACTTAGCCTTGTTAAATCTCATCCCATTGGCTTCTGTTCACCCATCCAGCCTGTCCAGGTCCAGATGTTAAGACCATCAAGGTCAACATCAGCCTTTAAGACCATCAAGTCCAACCATCAACCTTCAAGACCATCAAGTCCAACTATCAACCTTCAAGACCATCAAGTCCAACCATCAACCTTCAAGATCATTGCATCCAACCATTATTTAACTCTACCAAGTCTGGTGCTAAACCATGTCCCTCAGCACCACACTTGAAAGGAGGCCATGAGTCCCCTCACTGCTTGACACAGCTGGGGAAGGTCTTATAGATGCAAATCTAAGACTGAACCTTCAGCCCCACTTGTTTCTGGTGATTTTATAGTTTAAAAAAACAAAAACAAAAACAAAAACAAAAAAAAAAAAAACCCAAACAGGTCTTTTGCTGCATTGGTCTTCAAAGCAAGGATGCAAAATGAATGTGATAGAGAACAGTGAGGGAAGCAAGGGGGAATCTTGAGTCACCAGATAGAAGGTGAAAATGTGCACATGGATCTTTACCTAAAACCTGTTGGCAGACAGATCTTTGTCCTTCATGCTGTAACAAGAAGGATGCATGGAAGCAGCATGTCCAGCATGGGGAAGAGGTGGACACCACCACCTGTGAGCTCACCCATCACACAGAACCCCAGAATGGTTGAGGTTGGAAGGGATCAGCCAGTCCAACCCCTCTGCTAAAGCAGGGGCACCCACAGCAGCTTGCCTGAGAGCATGACGGCTGGGGGGGGTGTTGGAATATCCCACAATGGATTGAGCTGGTCAGGAGCTGGCCCATCTTGTCAGGACCACATGATCCTTGAGGTCCCTTCCAGCCTGGGATTCTGGGATTTTATAGAATGGGTTGGAAGAGACCTCAAGGATCATCTAGTTCCAACTCCCTGCCATAGGCAGGGACACCTCCCACTAGCACAGCTCACTCAAGGCCTCATCCAACCTGGCCTTGAACACCTCCAGGGAGGGAGCATCCATGACCTCCCTGGGCAACCTGTGCCAGTGTCTCACCACCCTCACTGCAAACAACTTCCTCCTAATTTTTACAGAGGAGCAGAAACACTCTCACAGTAAATGATGGGGAAACTCTTCTGTCCCTCTGAGAAGGCTTCTGAGATCAGTGCTGGTGTGCAGACAGGAGTAAGTCCCAGTATTGAGTGAAATGGCTTAAAATAAACGTCATGGAGAGCAACCTTGCAGCTCACAGATCAAACCAGAATGCATCACCCTGGGGAGAGCCCTGCCATCACCACTTAGCCAACCCTCATTACCATCAGACCCAAGTGCTCACAAGCTCTAAAGTCTTTTCCCTCAAAGCCCCAGATCAGCAGCCTGCATGAGATGTGGTGGGAGCAGGGATGAACCTCCTATGCACAGGTAGCAAACCCTGGTGGGCAGCAGCAGGGATGAAGGTGTCTGATGAGGTGATGGAAAAGAGAACTAAACAGGTCCTGAAAGGATTTTGAGGGGTCTTTAAATTATTTGGAGGGGTCCTGAGATGATCAATGAGGATGGAGGTGCCTGAGAGGTGATAGAGATGAGAACTGGAGGGTTCTGGAATTATTTGGAGTAGCAGAGATGAAGGTGCCTGGGATGAGGACTAGAGGATCTTCAGAGGTCACTTCTAACCACCACCATGCTGGGATTCTGGGATTCTGTCATTTCCAGAGACACCTTTGGCATCTGCCACAGAGAAACAGGAGATGTTGAGGAGAAGGATGCAGTATAAAAGCAGGAGGTTGCAGAGAGAGTTAATTTCTCATCAACCCACCATGCTAGTCCTGGCAGGGGGATGCCACAGCCCAATGCTCTGTGGAAGTGGCATCTTCTCAGGCAAGGGCAGCTGTGAACATCTCCCACAGCTCCCAGCCCCTTGGCCACAGCAGCTCATTCCTGGAGCAATCAGACAACTGGAGCATGAATCAGGATGGTAAGAAACCTGTGCTTTTGCCTTGCTTTGACCCAAAAAGGAACATCTGAGACCAAGCCACCAGCTCTCAGCTTCCCCTGTGCATGAAGCCTTCTCCAAAGGCTGCTCCCACCTCCCACAGGGCTCACCCAAGCTTCACAGCTTGGGTCACAAGCCCTGCAGGGCACCAAAGGAGCACAAAAGCACAACTGGATGATTGTATTTGGAAGAAGACATTTCAAGAGATTGTTGTTGGCTCCCCAGGGTGGAAAAAGCCCTGCCAAGATCTATGCCATGGCTTTCTGCTGGGCTTCACCCTCGGCTCAGCAGCGTCTCATCCTCACTGGGAATTTCAGAGCACCGAGCAAAGGGTTGGCTTGGTGGAGCAGAGAGCTGGCAGGGAGCTGCCTCCAGCAGATGTGAGTATTGGGTTAGTGAAGCATTGCTGTAATTTATGGGATAGTTTGGGAACCCACAGCCCTCGAGGGAGCCTGTCAAAGCCACATCATCTGCTGCCCTGCCAGATCTCACCGCTGGATCCCTGCTGGGATTGCCGCTCGCTGGCTTCAACCCCCTGTGTCCCACTGCTATCCAGTTAACCCACCTCAGAGTTGTTGGAGGCCAATTCCTGACCACTGAGGGGGAATTTCCAGGCCCTGGAAGCCCACAAGGGATTTTTCTTTGCTTCTTTTGGCTGCCCAGAGAGGTTGTGGAGTCTTCTTCTCTGGAGACTTTTGAGACTGTATGGGGGTGTTCTTATGTGACCTGCTCTAGGGGCCCCTTCTTTGGTAGGGGGGTTGGACGTGGGGCTCTGCAGCCTGGAGAAGAGAAGGCTTCCAGGAGACCTTAGAGGAGCCTTCCAGGATCTGAAGGGGGCCTACAGGAAGGCTGGGGAGGGACTATTGACAAGGTCTTGTAATGACAGGACAAGGGGCAATGGGTTTGAACTGGCAGAGGGGAGATTTAGACTGGATGTTAGGAGGAAACTGTTTGCAGTGAGGGTGGTGAGACACTGGCACAGGTTGCCCAGGGAGGTTGTGGCTGCTCCCTCCCTGGAGGTGTTCAAGGTCAGGTTGGAGGAGGCCTTGAGTGAACTGTGCTAGTGGGAGGTGTCCCTGTCTATGGCAGGGGGTTGGATCTAGCTGATCCTTGAGGTCCCTTCCAACCTTACCATTCTATGATTTGATGATCTCCAGGGGTTCCTTCCAAGCCCTAAAATCTGTGATTCCATGTCCTGTAAACATGGTCAGACCTTCACACTGGGCACTGTGAAGGAGAAGGGTTCTCTATGTCCACTTCATCAGCTGGGAAGTGATGGAGCTCCCAAAAAAATCTTCATGGGATCAGAGCAGCTTTGCCATTGCCTTCCAGCTAGCAGGACATCCACTTGGTGCAGGACACTGAGTTTTGGGGAGAATCATAGAATCATAGAATGGTAAGGTTGGAAGGGACCTCAAGGATCATCCAGTTCCAACCCCCTGCCATAGGCAGGGACACCTCCCACTAGTACAGGTTACTCAAGGCCTCATCCAATCTGGCCTTGAACACATCCAGGGAGGGAGCATCCACGACCTCCCTGGGCAACCTGTTCCAGTGCCTCACCACCCTTACTGTAAAGAACTTCCTCCTAACATCCAGTCTAAATCTCCCCTCTGCCAGTTCAAACCCATTGCCCCTTGTCCTGGCATTGCAGGACCTTGTAAATAATCCTTCCCCAGCCTTCCTGTAGGCCCCCTTCAGATACTGGAAGGCTACTATCAGGTCCCCTCGAAGCCTTCTCTTCTCCAGGCTGAAAAGCCCCAACTCCCTCAGCCTGAAAACCTTGGGCTCATTCCAGATCATGTTGTATGGGGCTCTGAGGAACCTGTAGAAGCTGCAGGTGGCTGTGCTACCTGCAGGGAGTTGAACCAGATAAACCTGAAAGGTCCCTTCCACCCCAAATCATTCTGTGCTATTATGATCTTATGCACACCAGCCCAAGCAGCAAGGACCTGACTGCTGCTCCACTCAGAAGTGTCCCTCCAAAGGACATCTTCCTGCAGTGTTTTTTTTCATGTGGTGGCAAACTTTTCACAGAAACAGAGTAAGCTTGGTTGGAAAAGCCCAGTATCTGAAGGGGGCCTACAGGAAGGCTGGGGAAGGATTATTTACAAGGTCCTGCAATGACAGGACAAGGGGCAATGGGCTTAAACTGGCAGAGGGGAGATTTAGACTGGATGTTAGGAGGAAGTTCTTTACAGTGAGGGTGGTGAGGCACTGGAACAGGTTGCCCAGGGAGGTCGTGGATGCTCCCTCCCTGGAGGTGTTCAAGGCCAGGTTGGAGGAGGCCTTGAGTGAGCTGTGCTAGTGGGAGGTGTCCCTGCCTATGGCAGGGGGTTGGAACTGGATGATCCTTGAGGTCCCTTCCAACCTTACCATTCTATGATTCTATGATTCTATGATCACTGAGGCCAACCACTCTCTAACTCTGCCAAAGCTGGTGCTCAACCACTTCCCTCAGCACCACATCTCTGCCTCTCTGAAACCCTTCCAGGGATGGGGATTCAGCCACCTCCCTGGGCAGCCTGTTCCACTGCTTGAGAACACTTTCAGCCACAAAGTTCATTCTAATATTCAACCTAAACCTCCCCTGGTGCAACTTCAGGCCATTTTTTTTGTCTTGTCCTATCACTTGTTTCTTGGGAGAAGAGACCAACTCCCACCTGGTTCCAATCTCCTTTCAGGGAGCTGCAGAGAGCCAGAAGGTCTCCCCTCAGCCTCCTTTTGTCCATGCTGAAGACTCCCAGGTCCCTCAGCTGCCCCTCACAAGATCTGTTCCCCAGACCTTTCAACAGCTTCTTTGCCCTTGCAGTCATCTCACAGTTGATTCCAGACTCTGCTCCTTCAATGTCCTCTGCAGCACTTGGCTCTTGATTCGGAAGGGGGACTTGAAATCAAAATGAAACAGCAAACAGAACCAGTGTCTCCACTTAAAAGCCCTTTAAAGGCTTGGGAATGATTAATGTGTTTGAACTATAAACTGTAGCTGCTTTAAGAGGAGATAAATACAAGATCAAGACTTCTGACTGCACAAACAGTGCGAGCGCCGTAAGTAAACAGCCCTGACAAGTTCAGAGCTCTCCTGGAGCCCAGAGCTCTGCTCCCTGCCACCACTGCTGCATTTAAAGAGGAAGCAGA
>VWZE01015973.1:38793-49275 GCA_013396675.1 Eubucco bourcierii
GGAAGGGGGAAGGGAAGGGGGAAGAGAAGAATAACAAAGAAAAGAAAAGAAAAATAACAAAGAAAAGAAAAATAAAAATAACAAAGAAAATAAAAGAAAAATAAAAAATAATAAGGAGGGGAGGGGGAAGCGGGAGGAGAGGGAGAGGATAGGGAGAGGAGAAGGAGAGGAGAGGGAGAGGATAGGGAGAGGAGAGGGAGAGGAGGAGTCACAGAATCACAGTGAGTTAGGAACTTTCCTCCCACACACAGACCATTGAAATCTACCAGACTTTGGAAGCATGCTGAAGCTATATTCACAGCAAAGGAAAAAGTTACAAACAGATGCCCAAACTATTTACAAGCATTCACAGCTGTATACAAATCATGATACAGAAAACCAAACTCCCTCCCAAACAAAGGAAACTGCCCAGAAGGGGCTCAAAACCTCTTTCTCTCTCTCTCTTTCCCAGGTAGAAATCAAAACGACCAGCAAAGCTTCCTTGTTATTTGTTAGTGAGGAGATGAGAGCAGGCTGAAGAGGAAGCAAATAGAAGCAGCATCTCAGAGCAGAGTGGGACAAGTTGTTGACACTTGAGCTTTTTACCCCCCTCAGCAAAGCAGTGAATGATAGAGAGCTCATTGTTGGTTTCTTTTTACAACCAATGACCTCATTTCTCTCATTAAAACATTCCAATTAGCCTCAAACAACCACAGCCAGCTTGGAAGGGACTCCAAGGATCATCTGGTCCAAACTGTTTTAGGTGACAGCAGAGTTCAGAGCAAGCTGTTCATCTAGAGGTCTGGGGTGGTAGAGCAGTTGATGGTGGTGGCCAGTGAGGGGCAAGCCAAGAACCACAGCATTAACCAGGTTGGAAAAGACCTCTGAGAATATGGAGTCCAAGCTAACACCTAACCCTTCTAATTAACTAACCCATGGCACTAAGTGCCTCATCCAGCCTCCTTTTAAACACCTCCAAGGATGATGACTCCATCACCTCCCTGGGCAGCCCATTCCAATGCCAATCACTCTTGCTGTGAAGAACAAAACAGAAGCAACAGGTCAGCTCATTAGAAAGGTTCACAGAATGGAGGGTAGCTTGGGTGGGAAGGGACATTTGAAGCTTATCCAGTCCAACCCCACTGCAGCCAGCAGGAGCAACTACAGCAGGCTGCTCAGAACCACAAACAGCCTGATCTGCAATGCTCCAGGTGTGGGGCATTCCTCACCTCTCTGGGCAGCCTGGGGCAGGCTCTCTCCTCTCTCAAGGTCAAACACTTCTCCCCTCTCTCCAGTCTAAGTCTCCCTCTTTAATTCAAACCATCACCCCTTGTCCTCTCACAACAGGCCCTGCTCAGAAGTCTGTCCCCAGCTTTCTGACTGCTCCCTGGAAGCACTGGAAGGCCACCAGAAGGTCTCCCTGGAGCCTTCTCTTCTCCAGGCTGAACAACTCCAACTCTCTCAGCCTGGCCTCACAGCAGAGCCCTTCCAGCATTGCTGTGGCCTCCTCTGGCCCTGCTCCAACAGGTTGCTGAGCTCTTGGCAGATGAGGGCTGCCATGCAGCTTCTCTGTTTACCTGGGCAGATGACTGATGGGCAAGGTGCCATGCAGCACTGGTGCACCTCACTTGAGGCAGAACAGGTTCCTCTTCCAGCTCCCCAAGGAAAATGTTGCGATGCCAGGGTGAGTGGAACTTCTGCCCAAAGACTCATTGCCAGCTTCTTCTTCCTAATCCACCCAGGCAACTTCAGATCTTACCAGTGCTAGTTCTGCTCACACAGGGGTAAAACAAGGGCCAGGGGAACATCTCTGGTGCCTTCTGTCCTCATGAGCCTTGGGCTGCACAATGCTTGGCACGGGACTGGAGGACAGAAGAATCTGCAGGCAGGTGGTAGCCTTTCATGGGGGCATGATGGCAGAGGTATGACATGCAAATGCATCAGAACACTTCGGTGCCAAGGCTTCTCACCACCTTCACAACCCAACAACAGCACCACAAGCCAAAAAAGGAGGACTGATGGACAGGAGGAGATGTGGTGAGAGGCACAGGAAGAAGGCCCTGACCAGTGCAAGGAGCACAACCCTGCATACCCAGCAACAAAACTACTTTTCAGTGGCAATGGTTGGTCTATGGTGTATGAAACAGGCACCTGAGACAGAAATGTGTGTCCTTCATACACCCAGCCCTGGTGGTTCTCCCCCTCTACTCCACTCTGGTGAGACCCCACCTGCAGTACTGCAGCCAGTTCTGGAGCTCCTGGGACAAGAGGGATGTGGACATGCTGGAAGGTGTCCAGAGAAGGGCCACAAGGGTGCTCAGAGGGCTGGAGCACCTCTGCTATGAGCACAGACTGAGTTGGGGCTGTTCAGTCTGGAGAAGAGAAGGCTCCCGGGTGACCTTCTTGTGGCCTTCCAGTATCTGAAGTGGGCTACAAAAAAGCTGGGGAGGGACTTTTTAGACTATCAGATAGTGAGAGGACTGGGGGGAATGGAGCAAGGCTGGAGGTGAGGACATTCAGGCTGGATGTGAGGAGGAAGTTGTTCAGCATGAGAGTGGTGAGAGCCTGGCAGGGGTTGCCCAGGGAGGTGGTTGAGGCCCCATGCCTGGAGGTGTTTAAGGCCAGGCTGAATGAGGCTCTGGCCAGCCTGATCTAGGGTAGGGTGGGTTGGAACTGGATGATCCTTCCAACCCTGACTGATTCTATGATTCTAATTCTTCCCTCCAGCTTTGGCAGATGGCGAAATACTCTGTAAGAGGAAGGAGGAAAAGAAGCAACAACAAAACCCTTTCTGCCACAGATGAGTAAAGATTCTTGAACAACCTCCAGACAGGCTTTGTGTCCTCTGGGGCAGCTTGCAACATCCCACCTGGCAGCTGAACTCGGAGCCCAGGCCTGAATCATCCAATTCACCTCAGCACCAGCTCCCTTCCTGCTCCTCTCATTTTGGAACTGACAGGAGCCTGCAGTCTGAGTGCAGCCCAGACAGCAACCCAGTCCTGGGCTGCAGCAAGAGCAGTGTGGGCAGCAAGGCAAGGGAGGGGATTCTGCCTCTTTACTCTGCTCTCCTCAGACCCCATCTGGAGTCCTGTGTGCAGTTCTGGAGCCCCCAGCACAGGAAGAACATGGAAGTGTTGGAGTGGGTCCAGAGGAGGCCATGAGGATGCTCAGAGGGCTGCAGCAGCTCTGCTGTGAGGACAGGCTGAGAGAGTTGAGAAGAGAAGGCTTCGAGGGGACCTTAGAGTAGCCTTCCAGGATCTGAAGGGGGCCTACAGGAAGGCTGGGGAGGGACTATTGGCAAGGGCTTGCAATGCCAGGACAAGGGACAATGGGTTTGAACTGGCAGAGGGGAGATTTAGACTGGATGTTAGGAGGAAGTTGTTTGCAGTGAGGGTGGTGAGACACTGGCACAGGTTGCCCAGGGAGGTTGTGGCTGCTTTGTCCCTGGAGGTGTTCAAGGCCAGGTTGGAGGAGGCCTTGAGTGAGCTGTGCTAGTGGGAGGTGTCCCTGCCTATGGCAGGGGGTTGGAACTGGATGATCCTTGAGGTCCCTTCCAACCTTACCACTGTATGATTCTGTGGAAGCAAAGGAAGCAAACCAACACCAAAGCAAAGTGAGGATGTATGGGATCACCTCACAGAATCACAGACCGGTTTGGTTTGGAAGGCAGCTTCAGGATCACCTCATTCCAAATCCCCTGCCATGGGCTGGGATCCCTCCCACTAGACCAGGTTGCTCAAAGCCTCATCACCACCTTCAGCTGCTGGAAGATCAAAGTGGATCTCCAGGGGCCCTTTAGCAGGTAAGTGTCACTTCAGAGAGGGTGGATTATTCAGGCAGCAGAAGACAAGGCAGGAGAACACCACTCCTAATCCCATGTATGCTCAGGCAGCTTTGAGGGCTGGCTAAATCCAGCCTTTAATTAAAGCAACAAGTCCTCGTTTATTTTCCCATCACAATAGGTTAAATGGCTTTTTTTTTTATTCCCATTTTCCATATCAACAGAGCAGACTTTTTGGTAATAAAAGCTCAGCTCTAATTAACAGCTGGTGTGGTTGTACTTGGCAGCACCCTCAGTAATTCAGCACAAAGCAAACACATTCACTAGAAAATGGCTTTTGATTGCAGAGAGCAAGGTAATGGATGTTCCACCAGCCTGGGGGTGGTTGTGACAGCAGCAAGGACAAGGCAAGAGTGGACTTGTTCAGGGTGAGGCAGAGGGTCCAGAAAAGGGCAACAAAGCTGGTGAAGGGTCTGCAGAAGAGGGCTGGTGGGGAGCAGCTGAGGGAGCTGGGGTTGTTTAGCCTGGAGTAAAGGAGGCTAAGAGGAGACCTTCTGGCTCTCTACAGCTCCCTGAAAGGAGGCTTGCAGCCAGGTTGGGGTTGGTCTCTTCTAATTCTTAGGGCCACAAAGATGCTCAGAGGGCTGGAGCAGCTCTGCTATGAGGACAAGCTACAAGAGTTGGGGCTCTTCAGCCTGGAGAAGAGAAGGTTTCCAGAAGACCTTAGAGTAGCCTTCCAGGATCTGAAGGGTTCTACAGGAAGGCTGGGGAGGGACTATTGACAAGGGCTTGCAATGACAGGACAAGGGGCAATGGGTTTGAACTGGCAGAGGGGAGATTTAGACTGGATGTTAGGAGGAAGTTCTCTACAGTGAGGGTGGTGAGACACTGGCACAGGTTGCCCAGGGAGGTTGTGGCTGCTCCCTCCCTGGAGGTGTTCAAGGCCAGGCTGGATGAGGCCTTGAGTGAGCTGTGCTGGTGGGAGGTGTCCCTGCCTATGGCAGGGGCTTGGAACTGGATGATCCTTGAGGTCCCTTCCAACCTTACCATTCTGTGATTCCTAGTGTCAGATAATAGGACAAGATGAAGCAGCCTGAAGTTGAGCTAGGGGAGGTTTAGGTTGGAGATTAGGAACAATTTCTTTCCTGTAAGAGTGGTCAGGCATTGGAACAGGTTGCCCAGGGAGGTGGTGGGGTCCCCATCCCTGGAAGTGTTGAAGGAACCTGTGAACATGGTGCTTTGGCACAGGGTTCAGGAGTAGTCTTGAGTTGCTGGTTGGACTCGATGACCTTCGAGGTCTTTTGCAACCCAAACAATTCCACAGTGCTGTGATTCTATGAAAGAACACATCACACATGTAGGCACCATCATGTTTGGCCACACTCCCATGGTGCTGGAAGGTTGTGAGATTCCTCTAGGGCGAGAGGAAAAGGCCTCAGGTTGCACCAAGGGTGGTTCAGGTTGAACATTATGAAAAGCTTCTTCCCAGAAAGGGTTCTCAGGCACTGGGACAGGCTGCCCAGGGAGCTGGTGGAGTCCCCATCCCTGCAGGAGTTTAAAAGATGATTGGGTGAAGAGCTTAGGGAGATGGTCTAACAGCTGTGCAGAAGGATATGGCAGGGTACAATTGGACTCTTCAAGTCCTTCTGATCTTAAGTTCTTTTCCTACCAGGAGGTCTCCCTGGAGCCTTCTCTTCTCCTGGCTGCACAACCTCAACTCTCTCAGCCCAGCCTCACAGCAGAGCCCTTCCAGCCCTCCCAGCGTTGCTATGGCCTCCTTAGGCCCTGCTCCAACAGCTCCCTGTCTCTGCTGTGCTGAGGACTCCAGAGCTGCCCCCAGCCCTGCAGGTGGGGTCTCAGCAGAGGAGCAGAATCCCCTCCCTGCCCCTGCTGCCCACACTGCTGGGGATGCACTCAGGCTTGGCATGTTCCTCCCCAGGACCACCTCACCTGTGCCTTTATGAGACTCTCTTCCAGCTTTTTGCAGCCAGAGGAACAGCTTTGCCTGCTGCTGCCACCACTACAAATCAAGCAGCACCACTCTGGGATGGGACATCAAACCTGCCCAGCTCATCATTTCCCATCATAACCTCCTTTTTTATTATTATTATTATTCTCCTCCTTCTAAATCACCACTGCTTTCATAAGTGTGATGCCATGGAGGAAGGGGCTGCTGCTGTCAGCAGGGGACAATAAGCAGTGTGTCAGCAGCTTCTCCTGCCAGCAGCTTGATTTGCAGTGCTCCTCACACCTCCCAGCCCCACCAGCCCCTAGTTTAGCTCAGGTTTTTCTTGGCCATGTCCACCCCCTTGGAATGGTTTTCATCATTCATACAGAAAAAAAAAATCGACAGCAGCTTGAGGCCCCTGGCCATAAAAATTATTTAAAATCAATCTCCCTTGCTTCATTTATTGCTGTCCCATTTCAATGCTCTCTCTGGTGATTTAAATATCCCATCTGCATCCAGGTCTCCACATCGATCCACTGCTTGAACGGAGAGGTCCTTGTGATGGCAGGAGAAGGATGGAGACCCCCATGTGATCTATCCCTGCTAAGGTGGCAGCTTCCCTGCAAGATTGAAAGAGTTTTCCACAAGTTAATAAGGAAGCAAGGTCTGTTCTGAGGTGTTACAGCAGGGCTCTGCCCTCCAGAGAAGGTGCAGGTGTGGAGGAGAGATGGATGCTCACCAGGAAGCCACACTGTGCTCTGCAAAATGGGGTTTGGGTCACCTCCCAAGCAGCTGCTACATCATTAGGGTTGGGAGCTGGTTTGAGGGTGGAGGTAGTGCAGTGTGTGGAGTCAGCAGTGGGGTTTTTCCAACCCTCTTACCCAAAAAGCCCTTGGGCTCAGCTTTGGGGAGGCCACACCTCGAGTGTGGGGTTCAGTTTTGGGCAGTGCAATGCAAGAGAGATGTGGAGGTGCTGGAGCAGATCTGGAGGAGGGCAGTGAAGCTGGGAGAGGCCCTGGAGAATAAATCTGATGAGGAGCAACTGAGGGAGCTGGGGATGGTTAGCATGAGGGAGAGGAGGCTGAGGGCAGAGCTCATTGATGTCTGCAGCTACCTGAAGGGACATTGTGGAGAGGCTGCTGCTGGGCTCTGCTCACAGAGAGTTGGAGACAGAACAAAGAGGAAATGGCCTCAAGCTGAGGCTGGGGAGGTTTAGATTGGACATTAGGAAAATGTTTTTCCTAATATCAGTCAGGGACTGGAATGAGCTGCCCAGGGAGGTGGTGGAGTCACCCAGCCTGGATGTGTTTAAGGGTGGTTTGGGGCTATGGTTTAAGGTGAATCTTGTAGAGTAGGGTTCTAGGTTGGACTTGGTGATCCTGAGGGGCTTTGCTAGCCTGGGTGTTTCTGTGATCCTGTGATTCTCCAGCTCTGCCAGGGCACTTGGCCAGCTCCAGCTGGGAGTGGAGAAAACCAACAGCTTTAGTCACTGTCCCCACCGAGGCTGCAGCTTCCCTGTAAGACAGAAGCAGTTTTCCACAAGTTAATAAGGAAGCAAGGTCTGTTCTGAGGTGTTACAGCAGGGCTCTGCCCTCCAGAGAAGGTGCAGGTGTGGAGGAGAGATGGATGCTCACCAGGAAGCCACACTGTGCTCTGCAAAATGGGGTTTGGGTCACCTCCAGAGTAGCTGCCCTCAAGGCTGAGGGTGCAGCCAGCCTCACTATGTCACCCCTGGCAATATCAAACAGCACTGGCCCCAGTATGGGACTCTGAGGGACAGTAACTGTCACCAGTCTCACTCTGGACCTTGAGCAGTTGACTCTCTGCATGCAATCAATTCCTTGTCCACCAAAAAATCCACCCAGCAAAAGAGGTGCTGGAAGGTATCCAGAGAAGGGCACCAAGGCTGGTGAGGGGCCTGGAGCACAGCCCTGTGAGGAGAGGCTGAGGGAGCTGGGGGTGTGCAGCCTGCAGAAGAGGAGGCTCAGGGCAGACCTCATTGCTCTCTGCAGCTACCTGAAGGGAGGTTGTAGCCAGGTGGGGTTGGGCTCTTCTTCCAGGCACCCAGGGACAGAACAAGGGGACACAACCTCAAGCTGTGCCAGGGCAGGTTCAGGCTGGGTGTTAGGAAGAAGTTCTTCACACAAAGAGTGATTGGCATTGGAATGGGCTGCCTGGGGAGGTGGAGGAGTCACCATCCCTGGAGGTGTTTAAAAGGAGTCTGAATGAGGCACTCAGTGCCATGGTTTAGTTGATGAGAAGCTGTTAGGTGACAGGTTGGACTCAGGATCTCAAAGGTCTTTTCCAGCCTGGTTAATTCTGTGATTCAATCCACCTCTCTCCAATTCAGACACTTCAGGCTGGGAACCTGGCTTTGGGAGGGGGATTTACTGAGGCACTGTGGGGTCAGCACTGGTGGGTTCTCATCCCTCCTACTCCAAAGATCCTTCTCCAGTGCTACCAGTGCACTTGGCTAGCTCCAGCTGGTGAGAGGAAACTGAGAGCTGAGGAAATCAGCAGCACTGCGGTAACTGCTGGGCTGAATCAAGAGTTAAGACCTAACGGAAAGAAAGAGCCTCTGCTGCTGACAAGCAGGGGAAGGGGGGAGCAGCTGGTGGCCTCTCTTGCTCAGGACAGGGCAGCAACAGGGATGTGAAGTCTCTCCAAAAGAAGACAGCAGCCCCATGGGAAGTTGGTTATGGAGGGGATTCCTCCTCCCAAGGAAAAAGTCATAAGAGAAAATGCCCTCAAAGTTGTACCAGAAGGTTTGGGTTAGTCATGAGGAACAATTTCTTCCTCTTGAGGGTTTTCAAGGCCTGGCCAAGCCTGCCCAGGGCAGTGGTGGAGTCCCTATTCCTGGAGGGGTTTCAAAGCCATGGAGCTGAGGAACATGGTTTAGTGGTGGCCTGACAGTGCTGGCATAGCCTCCATGATCTGAAAGGTATCTTCCAATCAAAACCATTCTATAATCCACTCCTCAGCTTCCCTTCAAAGAGATGAGGACCATAAAGGACAGCTGCTGTGAGGAAGGTGGTGGAGTCACCATTCCTGGTGGTGGTCAAGAAATGTGTGACCATGGTACTTGGGGACATATTTTAATGGCCACGGTGGTGTTGAGTTGAAGGTTGGGGTTGATGCTCTCAGAGGGCTTGTCCAGCCACAACAATCCCATGACAGCACAACACTACTCCCTCCAGGAGCTTCCAGCTCAGCCAAGTACTTCAGCTGATCATAAGTGACCAGAAAGAAGCAGCTAAGCATGGAGAAGCTCAGCCTAAGTTGCAACAAGCACAAGCCCAGCCAGCACCCATAAGTGACATCAAATTAGACATCAAATTAGGCATGAGTTGTCTACCCTGACTAACCGGGGGGCCACCAGGCCCCCCAGCCTTTAGATCACCTCCACCATTCACCCAGTGTGCACCATGGGCACTCACCAGTGCTCACAGGAGGAGGATCCCTCTGCCCAGTTGGGCAAACTTGGGGCTGCTGCCTTTCCTGGGGCTGATTATAAAGGGGAGTGGGCAGGGAGGGCAAAGTGCTCACACCTGGGGTGGGAGGAGACTCTAACAGCCCCCAGGTGCTCTGAGTTTGGGGGATGAAAGGGAAAAAGAAAAAAGGTGGTGTGGAGTGAGAGAGGGAAGGTGGTGCTGGAAGGGGGGAGATGGAGAGGGAAAAGATGGAGAGGATGCCCAGGGAGGTGGTTGTGGCTGCTCCCTCCCTGGAGGGGTTGAAGGCCAGGTTGGAGGAGGCCTTGAGTGAGCTGTGCTAGTGGGAGGTGTCCCTGCCTATGGGGCTCTTCCAAGCAAAACAATCCTATGGATGGGACAGGGCTAAACTGCAGGGGTGGGTATGGACTAGCTGACCTTTAGAGATCCCTTCCAATCCAAGCCCAAACCATTCTGTGACTCAATAAACATCCACTTGTTTTCCCTGCTTCATCCCACAGCCTCCCACCAGCACTCGGTCCAGTTTCCTGCTGACTTTGGATACCACACGAAGGAGGAACACAACACAGCGTGGACAATGTGGGCTCCCCCCTTCCTCTCAAACAACCTCTCCTTTCTCTTGTCACCCTCCTGTTTGCTTCTCTGGGGTTTGACACCCTGCCAGGAGAGGCTCAGGAGCCACGCTCAGGTTGGATTACCCAACCTCAAACCACGAGGTGATGCCTCCAGAGACAGCCACCTCCGCTCTGCCAACAGAGAAAAGCAAACTCCACAGTCGAGAAAGAACAAACCAGCCCAGCACCTGCATTTACTTTGGGTGACCTCTGGCTCCCAACTATCGCTGCAGTCGACTAAATAGGAAGGGGAGAGGAAAAACAGCCTTGTCCTAAAGCAAACAGCAAGGACAAGCTTGATGAGAGTATTTAAGAGGTTATTAGAGAGCCCTTGATTGCCAACCTTGTAGGAGCCCCATGGAGCATGTGATGTTTGTTTTACCAGCCACTTAGCAGCTGTCCTGTTAAGGAAGAGAACAAAGTGTAGGTGTTCTAAAGTCAATATTGTTACAAGGAGGCGTGTGACAAAAGGGCCACCAGAAAGCTGAAGCTGCTGCTGCTGAATGAAGTCGTTTCCCTCCTGGGGTTCCTTCAGCTTAGCTGGAGTTTAGACAGGATGACAGAATTATTAGGGTTGGACAAGACCTCTAAGATCATCAGGTCCCAATTACCAACCCAACACTCTCATGACCTTCAGAACCTATCTGGATGCTGCTGTTTGTGGTGGGTGAAAAGCAAAGGAACATCTTAAGAGTCCTCCCCCAAAAAAAA
>VWZE01015976.1:6957-55066 GCA_013396675.1 Eubucco bourcierii
CACAGGTTACCCAGGGAGGTTGTGGCTGCTTCCTCCCTGGAGGTGTTCAAGGCCAGGTTGGATGAGGCCTTGAGTGACCTGTACTAGTGGGAGGTGTCCCTGCCTATGGCAGGGGGTTGGAACTAGATGATCCTTGAGGTCCCTTCCAACCTTACCATTCTATGATTCTACGATTCTATAAATCCCTACAGCCTTATTCTCCATGATTTGATGGGAAAGGGCTAGAAGACAATGCTAATCAAAATGATCAGCAGTCCCCTGGGAAAGAAAAAGCACTTTATCAAATCTTCACCTGGTATTAAAGTATAAAACAATTGCTTGGCCTCTTTAATAGCCTTAGTCATGATTCGATATTAAGGCAATATGATGGAATGGGCTTTGTTAAAAAAAAAACATAGCTATTTCCTGCACACTCTGTTTATGAGCATTTTCAGAAACTGTAAAGGTTTTCTTTCCCCACAGGGAAGGCATGCTGTGATTTATGGACTGTAATAGTGAGCTTAATTGGAAAGGAGATATCATTGTTGACAGCTTTGTCTTCACCTAGTAAATAATGGAATAAGTCTGCAGGGAGCATTTACTCACTCCCATCAGGGTTTCGGACACTGGCCTTTGGAGGCCACATATTTTCCAATGTCTTCGCAACACAGTTTGCATGATGAAGCTGTAACCCCTGCATCTGTGAATTGCTGTCCCCAGAGTCCATCCCACTGGTTTCCTCAGTGAGGTTTTCCGTGTTCAAGACAGGAACTGGTTAACAGAGGGGAAAAGCACTGGGTGGTGGTGCCGATACCCATATACATTGTGCAGTGGAGTGTCACACATACATGCCTGTCTCCATAAACTTTAAGCTTACTACAAAGTCCAGGATCTGCAAATTGATCAGATGGAACCAGGGCAAACTGGCCCATGGATAAATAGCTTGAGGCAAACACTACATGAATGGTGCTTACCAGAATCTGAATAGAACCAGAGGCAATGAGCTTGACTGTCTCTCGACCATATGCCTTAGTGATTCTAGCTGAGGGAGAGCCTTGCTGAGTCCAGTTGATTTGGTATTTGCTGTTTATTTAGTGGCAAAACATTAATTTGGAAAGCAACTATTTAGGTTTTCTCTTGAGCACATTTTCATGGCCACTATTGTTTCTGCTAGTACATTTTCTCTCCCACTACCATCAGTTTCAGTCATTCAGGACTCCATCTATAGAGCAAAGGGACCTGATCCAGATACATCTATGTTGTAAGAACAGAGTTCAGATGAATGCTGTATCATTTTCCCTGTCCAGAGGGGTAGATATGTCACACCAGGCTGGAGCCTGTCAGGTTGTGTAAGGTGATGCACAACGAATCCTAAATTAGAATTCATAGTTCACAGGCCAGAGCCTGAAGATTCTTAGATAAAAATAAGATCCACTGAACTAATGAACAGCTCAAGCATGAACATTATGTTTTGCACGGTATCATACATGAGCTTCTCAACACTAAGTATACATTGTTTATAATGACAAGTGCCACATACATGGCATAGCCCATGGCAAAGGCCACTGAATGTCACTGTCATACTGAGCAACACATTCCTGTCAGTACAAGAGCAAGGTTTACTGTTTTGAGTTGAGTTTCTTCTTCACAGAAGAGAATTCCAAGATCACAACAGGTTCTGCACACCATGTTCCACTGTTTCTTAGCTGCAGGTTTCCATTCTCTGGTCGAAGACGATACAATTTGCATTTAAAAGAAGTCAGACTTCTGTTCTTTTGCAAGGCAAGTAAAGACATGACACAGATTACAGAAAAAGCTGCAGTGCAGCTCTAAAATCTGTGGTGCTTTCCACTTCACTGTACATGAGCAATGTCATGTACATGAGGAAAACCCTCATAGCTGGGCTTTCAGCAACCAGTTTCATGCTTTTTTCGTCTTAACAGAAAAGAACAGAATGAATCCATTTAATATTATTTATTCCGAATCAAAAAACCATTTTAACTTCTTTTAAACCTCACTGATACATTACTTCTGAATATCACAAATTTCTCACTTTCCTTATGTAATTTTTAGTCAAAGATTACAGCAATCTGCGACCATTAGCACTCTCTTAAGGTACCAACGTTTTCTCCTCAGAAGAGTAAAAAAATTTTTCTAATATAGGAAAGCCTAAAACAGCTTCAATAGTTATTGCCTTTTGTTTTGTGCCACCCACCCTCTAAAAAGTGAGCAGATTCACTTCCACAAAGTTCAAGAGCCAAGGTTGAAATTCTGTACTCTTAAGATTACTGATGCATGCAAAACAGCACCCTAAATTAATTGATTATTCATTTTCACCTTGAGTTTACTGATTAACTGACATATTTTTCCTTTCCTTTAGTAAAGACCTACCTATTTAAGACATGAGAGCACAGCATAGACATAAAAACGTTTCATTATGTTTTAATATTCCCCCTACTGTTTGTCAAGGTTGCTTCATTCTACAATTATAATAAGACAACAAAAGAAAGCTCTTCTAGCTATTCAAGGAAAACAGAATTAATCTCTATATGAAGATTTCTTTCATATCATTAAAGCCAGGTGTGGAGTTTGGCAGCAATTGCTGACTAGACCTTAGTGGTTTTCTATAGTTTTTAATTTACAATATCTGTGCAGACTATCACATTGTTAAGTTAACTTTACTGACAACAGGGTTACCTGGGGTTGTTACCATTCACAGACCCTCAGAACCAGCCATTGGGTCCTAGGTAGAATGCAGTACCACAGAGCAACACTGTGGTGGGTAAGATGACTTTTGAGAGTCCCTTTAAATCCAATACAGTCTGTGAGTCTGTGAACTGTATTTCTCATAACACTACGTATTCAATTTGAGTTTAGCAGAAAATAAAGATTTCAGGAGTTTTTATAGGGAAAGAGGTTCCCTCATATTGTTCAAAGTGAAACAGTTGAGTTGGCCTCTGGTTTGATGTCTGAGTTCAGGTGAAATGAATGACACAGTAATTTATAGCAAGTTCTGTGTCAACTGGTGACAATTTTCCAAGATCATTGTGAGCTCACGAATTATTTGTTGTGTTCATTGTGCTAAATATCCTTCAACTACTCATTCTTACATGTTACACTGAGCTGTTACTGCACACAAAACAAAACCCTTCAAGCTTTGAAAGCAACTGCAGAACTCAAAACTATTCAGCGATTAAAGGTAATTGTTAGCCATGTCCAGTGTCAATTGAAATAGTAATCCCAAATCAGAAATCCAAATCTGCCTAATATGCCATCCTCTAAATGTTGAGGAGCTCACAAGAACAGACTTGCTGAATGCATCTCAAATAGCTCCTAGGAGTACAGCCAGAAGGAGTTGCTTATGACATTTTACTCCAACTTTTCTTACAGCAGATAATCCCCTCATGTGTTCCTTTTACAAAATGAAATTCTTATGTGTTCCTTTTACAAACTGAAATCCTCATGTGTTCCTTTTACAAACTGAAATTGTGAAAGGTGTTTCTTTTAGAGTACTTCATTACTTTGACCTTGTCTTTTAGACAGGAAGTCATGAAGCTAACGTTGTGACTAAAGCACTATATTAAGAGGCATGTTAAATCCAATGTAAAGTAAGGAATGACTGAATAAATAAATGGTATCATCTGATTTGTTAGATCTGTACTGTTCTATTCACTCCCTAGTTACACTAGTGCCACTAGAAAGGTTTTGAAAATTAAAGCGAGCAGCAGCCTGGGAAGCTGCTATTTTTTCTAGTAGATAACAGATAAAACAAGGTGTAATCAAAAAATATGAAAGAATCATCAGTAACCTCAAGCTTAGATTTGGAATTCTGTTCTCTTGTTCTTATAATATGAAAAGAGGTATGATTGTTGTTTAGATGCAGTTTAAAATTCCTAAAAAACTGCAAGCCTCTCATCCATGAGATATTAGTGGGCGAAAGAGGCTGGAAAGATTCCTAGGGTGGCTGTACATTCAGATGAATAAACCTTCATGTGACTTCAACTTACTAATATCAGAAGATAGAAAACCTGAAACACTTAGTCTAAAACCTGTTGCTATTTACCTGGGGACAAAGTGGGATTTTTCATAGGCATATGTGAGAAATAACCATGATGGTTATATATCTTCTAAAAATTACTATACCTATCACTACTGGATCCAGAATATGGACTAAAATCCTTCAGTCTGATGTAGTCTGGCAGAGTTCAATTAGATCCACCCTTACGGACAATGCATGGAATGGACACAGAGAATCAGGATTGTTTTGGTTGGAAGAGACCTTTAAGGTCATCAAATCCAACTATTAACCTAGCACTGCCTAGTCACCTAAACCATGTCCCTTATCTCCACATCTATGTTTCTTAAATGTTTCCAGGGGTGAGGCACTCCATTACTTCCTTGAGGCAAAGAAGATATTCACTACCTCAGCCTTTACTCACTATGTTTCCGCTTATGTCCAACAAAGGATTCTCCTTAGTCCTCCTTTTTGTTGTTAATATACCCAGAGAAACATTTTTTACTGTCTTAGAATACCTGGCAAACAATGGCAACACCAATGGGCAAATCAGTGACTTCATTGGATACAACACAAACAACTAGTGGACAACTGTGACTCAGATAAAAAGTGTCAATAAAGAAAACAAATGATTAAAATTTTAAACCTTCTTAAAGACTTGTGTGAAGAGTGCTCAAAAAATGCTGATGTATCACACATGCCTCTTTACTGTTTAGTAAATGCCTCTTGTAACCAGGGAATTTCTGAAGCCAGAAATTTCTTCTTTAGAAGCAAAAGTTAATTATTACAAAAACCTCTAATAAAATGGAGACCAAGGACATTCTATTGCAATTCTACATCACAGTGAGGAATCAAATAATTACCTAACAAAATTTTATCAACCCTGTGAAGCATTCAGTGGAATTAAGAGATATTTCTTCTCTTTTTCACATTCTCCTATGACAAGTTGTTGTTAGAAAACGTACATCTATTGGAAGGTAAATAGGCAGAGATATTAACATTCCATTCATTCATACCGTTAATGTGAAAGATCATTAGTGATGATTCAAACCCCAAAGCATTTCTTCTTAGAAGAGATTTATCAGCTTGTACACCTAATTAGGTATAGACACTCACGTTTCAAAAAGGGACAATAAGTACTTATGTGATTAGCATCTTCCTTGGATTCACAGCAAATGCCCCTAAACAGAGAGCTGTCATTTTGTTCACTTAGCCATTTCCTCTGCTTCGTTCCCTCCTTTCCCCCCCTGCCCTTAATCTTCATTGCAATAACCTTAATTCATAGAAACATAAGTGAAAGAAACCAGTGGCAATATTTCTTTCTTCAAGCTTCACAATAAATAATCTCCTGTAATATCAGTTTAGCATCGGGAGGACAATAAAACGTCATATGACAAAAGCACAAAAAGGAGAGAAAGATGCACAAACAAAATTTATTCTGCCTCAGAGATAAAAAGCGAAGGTGGGAATCAAGTCCTCAAGTGTTTCTCAAGGCACCTTTTTCCTCTTTTTATATGTCCATCAACCCAGTAGTATACAAGTGACATATGGAATTACTTCCTGCTCTTAGGTCCTGTAGTTTAAAGTTCAGTAATGAGATTGTTTTCAAAACTGGGAGCATCCAGGATGTTTCTTATTGAATGTGCTATAGAGAAAATGGGTATTTCTTGATCTGTTGTGCTGGTTTGAGGCTAATTGGAATATTTTAATAGACAAAGTTACACTATAGGCTGTGAAAGGAAAACATCATGATCAGGAGCTGCTGGTGGGATCTAGCAGCTTCTGGGCTCTGGCTCCTCTGCTGATTAATCCTCACTAACCACTTTTCTTCTAACCCCTCCTGGTCGATCCTCCTAATTTACCTTGCACGTAAGGTAAACCTTGGGGTAAGGTACAGGGGTGGGGAGAAGGTGGAAGGGTGGTTGGGAACCCCTCCTGGGGTCTCTGATTTCTGGGAGGGGAGTTGTGTTGTTGTATTACCTTTTATTTGTATATTTCTGTAAATATTCTGTATATAGTGTAAATATCTGCTGTACATTGTGCTGAGCTGTAAATAGAGCTTCATCACTTAACTTCCAGCCGACTGAGTACTAGTCTGGGTCATTTTACAAAGTGTGGGGGGGTGGGGGAACTCCCAAACCTTCACATCTGTTTCAGTGAGATATGGGGCATTATGTCTGGTGTAAAGGACAAGTGACAATTAGAAGCAGCATTTCCTAAACTGACTGTCTATTATCAAGTGACAGTGTAACTATCTGGGATATTTGAAAAATGATTTGTTTTCTGTCCCTGCTGCTCCCCATGTGAAAGCCAACTTTCCGTGGAATAAACAATATCATGTCACGCAGGATTTGCTTTATCATGTATCTCTGAGAGGTTTGTATGTGAGACTTTGATTCAGTTTGCCATAGAGTTCAGTTTCTTAATACAGAATAACACCTGTGCTTGAACCATGCTTTCCAGAGAGGTTTTCTTTTAGAAATGGATGATTTGTTTGTTCCATAGGGCTTATAATGGGTTTATAAACTGAAAGAGATGAAAAGTGTGATCCTCCAGATGGACTTCTTGCATAGCATATAGCATAGCTTCTCTCAGCAAATCTCTACTAATCCTTAAGAACTGTAACCTCCATAGTGATTCGAAGTGACAGAGAAAGCATATTCAATGTTAAGTTCTTTGGGGGATGTTACCTATAGCTAGAACTTTTCCTTGATTTGGCTTCTTTGTTAATTTGTTAAGCTTTTATTCGCAAGGTGAATAGACAGCAAAATTCCACCACAAAACCCCAGTAAGCAGTTAATTCTCCTTATTTACTCCTTAATTCTTACATTACTGTTTAAGTATTTGTATATGTTCCCTGAGCTGAATGCTGAATGCCTTCATTTAATGGGTATTTAGTCTAGATTTTTAAGGGCAGACATTAGCTACTGTTCAAATACCAACTTGACTTTGAAAGATCACGCTGTCTGTGAGTCAGAGATCTCAGTGGACTGACTCCAAAGAGCAAAAGAAACACATGTGATTACAATTTAAAGAATATTTTAACATTTAAAGTAGGTATTCACATAATCTTACTGACAGTCAGACAGAATAGCTATAACTGCACATGCAGACTCCCAATTAATCAATATACCTTCATTAGATTGGCATAGATATAGCTCCTGCATTCCCCCTCACAGGGAATCCAACAGTGACAGACACCTGTCATATTCTCACCTATCCTGCACTGTTGCTGGTGGTCAGAGTGAGCCCAAGGCAGGTCAGAACTCTCCCTGTAGCATTTTTCAAATTGATTTTATACCTGCCTGTCTGCCCTATACTCCAAGGTCCTCAGCATGTTTCTCATCTGCATTACAACATCTGTGATTCTCATTCTTTTTCTTCCATTTTCTTATCCCCTTTTACACTCTCCTTCAGATATTCCCTACAAGATTTGCCTTCATGGCCCACTTCCACCCATCCTTGTTCTCCTTTCTCTTCAGGGACACCTTTATTTCTGCCCCTGCAGCATCTTAGTAACCCAGCAGTTTCCCCCTTCCTGTAATCCCTTCTGATTTTGGTTCCTCTTCCACATTCCACAGCAACTACCCAAACTTACCCATCAATAACAGATTTCGTCCTTTACCTGCATATTTCCTCCTCTTTACAAACTTGTCTGGTGCAGTTTGGGTTTATATGTTGTGCAATGTTATGTACTTGCACTGTATGCACAATCCTAAAACAACGAAAATTGCAGATAGCCTGCAGACAGTTCCCTTAAGACACTAGGACCAAAAGCTTGCTTTCCAAGGACAACAGAAAAGACTCTGGATAGGGAGTTTAAGAATGGAAAAGAGCATCCTTTATGGCTTATGACACACCCTACAGCCAGAAATTACTTCATGAAATCAAAACTAATGCAACTAAGTCCTTAACAGTGCTTATGTAGTCAGAAAAAATAATCTCTAAAATGTGTGCAATAACTCCACCTGGTGATTCTCAACATGATATTGTCAGACTTAACGCTGTCTCTCTCAAGAAATAGCAAAGCATAGAAGTAAAGGCCTAATCAGTAACATAAACAGCATAGTTCTGCATATAACAAGCTGTGGGCTTTGAACACTGGTTAAAATAACTTCTAAATCTAAATGATCATATTCATAGGCAGATCATAGGAAGCATCATCACCTCCTTCATAACCCATTCTTGAATTTCTAGAAATGGAGAATAACAGTGCAACTGACATTCAAAATGCAAAGCTAAGAAGCAGGCACACAAGAAAAAAAAAAACACACCACCTTTAAAGCATTGATTCCAAGGACTGTCCAAGCTGGTCTTTCAGAGGAAATTGATTTTCGATACAAAAGATACAGCCTATTGTGTATTAAAAGGAAGCACATTCTTATCCTACAGCTGTAACAATAACATTTCTCATTTCTTTCACCCTAAAATCGGAGGTGCTGAGATAGGTTTTCTTGCTTCTCACATCACACACTTCATCTAAAGGTTTTCCAAAAGCTGCACAGATCCTTTTGAGTGAGACAATTTGGAAAAGATAAATCTAATTTTCTACAACATATTTTCAAAGTTCCTAGCTTTAATTGGGACTGGTCAAAAATGACTTGTGCACATTGACGTACACGTTTTTGAGACTTTATTTCCTACTGAGCGGGTTTAGGGCCATGAGCTACCCAACACCAGAGGACAGAAATGACATTTACTCCTTTTGGGGAGTAAAAATAAAAATGTTGCACACTGATTGGAAGTTTAAAAGGAGATTCAAGGCCAGGTTGGACAAGGTCTTGAGTGAACTGTACTAGTGGGAGGTGTCCCTGTCTATGGCAGGGCATTGGAACTATATGATCCTTGAGGTCCCTTCCAACCTTGCTATTCTGAGTCTCGTTACAAGTACCTATGACAAGGCCCCAGCAGGCCTCATGACGCATGTCAAAATTCCTTGCCAGCTAGAAGCCACCTGCCCCACACAGCCCACAAGATAAGTAGAGACACACACTCTGCCCGGAGAGAGGAGAAATGAAGGGGGAAAGAGGGACAGAAAAGAGCAATATCAGCAAGGCACTGCTTTATAAACTGTGATACCGGAAAGCAGAAAAGAATAGCAACGTTATGATCCCCTGGGATGTCCATGTCTCTTTTTGGAGGACTGGGTCTCTGTGGTCTTCTTAAGGAGCAACTACTCTATACCACCACTGTTGGGTCTCATAAGACTGCCAGCTGCAGCAGTACTCTGTGCTGGGAATCATTCAAGATAAGGAGGTAGTTATGTAAACATGGATGTAGCATGGTGTGATGGTTTGTGAGTTCCCCACCCCCTCACACTTTGTAAAATGACCCAGACTAGAACTCAGCCGGCTGGAAGTTAAGAGATGAAGCTCTATTTACAGCCTTGCACAATGTACAAGCAGATATATACACCACATACAGGAATATTTACAGAAATATACAAGTTAAAGGTAATACAGCAACACAACACCCCTCCCAGAAATCAGAGACCCCAGGAGGGGCTCCCAACCACCCTTCCACCTTCTCCCCACACCTGTACCTTACCCCAAGGTTTGCCTTACACGCAAAGTAAATTAGGAGGATCAACCAAGTGGGTTAGAAGAAAAGTGGTTAGTGAGAATTAATCGGCAAGGAGAAGCCAGAGCCAGAAGCTGCTAGACCACCCCAGCCACTGTGCTGTGTCCCCAGAGAGTGACAGACAGAGACTGACTTATCTATGTTTATATTCTTTTCCCAAAAGAAATCTTAGCAAGCATATGAGTGAAGTAGACTTCACCATGTTTTCTTTTCGCAGCCTACAGTGTAATTTTCTCTATTAAAATATTCTAATTAGCCTCAAACCAGCACACATGGCAAAGCAGGGTGCCTGACGGTGCCCTTGTTGAAGAAGCTTTATCAGTGTGTGTGTGAACAGCTCAGGGAGAGCTGCCTGTAACCAAGAAGAGAGAATGCAGAGTATGTGACCAGGGTCTATCCTGTGTAAACATATGCTGACTTGCTGTAATAAAGGGGTGATCTTGGATGCACCACATTGGTGTCTGGTCGTCCCTGCCTCGTGTCATCCATCCCCCCACACCTAGCAGTCCCTGGTGTCGTGTGACTCCACAGCTTCTGATGATCCCTTACACTCTGGTGAGCCCCTGCATTCTGGTCACCCTTGACGTGATATTTCTGGCAATTCATTACACACCACACCTACAGGTTCTGCTACTGAGATTTCTCAGCCTACAGGTAAGCAATACTGTTATGTTCTTAAACTGTAGCAAGCCTTGATATATATGAAAAAAACTCAGCTATAAGCTTGTCATAAGATGAATGCAATAAAGGTAAAATTCACTTGAATTAAAAAAAAGAAAAAAGGCAGTTTTAAGGTATTTCCTTCAGTTTAGACAGTATTTTTTCCCTTATTTTTATGGGGAAGAAAAACTACATCTTCAAACGTTATCCAAAGCACTGATTTTCAGAAAACTTCAGTAGAAGGCTTTTTTTGAGTAGGAAAATCATCTGACATTATAAAAGAATCTCATACACCTTTTTTACTAATTAGATGATACCTCAGAGAGCACTGGGATACAACTGAAAATGTAAATCATCACAGTAAATGATCACTAGATAAACACTGTACTTGTAGAGACGTGAGCTAAACAGCACATGGATTTGCCTGCAAACCAGGTCCTCACTCGTGTTTTCTGTGCTGGTTTTGTGTGATGTAAATTCTACACACCTACCAGGGCCACTCGTTTTGAAAGGATGCTTCATCCCAAATCGCTCAGAAGTCAGAGGAGTAGACAGAAGAGCACTTTGCAATATAGAGTTGCATAGAGACACCAATCAAGCACTGCCCTGGCTCATTTGCTAATGTGGTTATACTGCTTCCAAGCTACATGCAACATTTCTCTGCTACTGCACAGTCATGATCAGACACTAACACAGAGTGACAATACACAGAGTAGTCACTCTGCAGGACTCTGAATGGGCACAGTCATGGGTATACACAACTACAGTTACTCAGTGAATTGTTTATGAACTGACTTTGAGGTAGGTACAGGGCATCCTGGGTTCAGTGACTCGTTCAGAAGTACTGTCCACCTTAGTCTGGTGTACAGTTTTCCTGCAATGTGGATCATATTAACCAATTTGTTCTATTTGTGGACAGTAATACTTTATTTTTTTTTACTCCCACTATCAAAGCCATTTGTTAATACTTCTGCCCCTGCATTGGTGGATTTGTCTGCTTTTAGCTGCCCAGAGAAAGTGAAGCAGTTCAATGGTTCACAATCAATGAAAAGAGCTAAGAGCCTCTAGAGACCAATTTGTGTCTAAGATGTATCTTAGGATGGAGTGACTCTCCTTTCTTTTCTCCACCAAAGGCACATGAAGACTAATTTGACAATTTAACTACACAGCTATTTGTTGGTCTATGTTAGTTCATTTGCAGATGCACCATTCATTTAAAACAAATAGATTTTTAAAAAAAAATATTAACAATGTACTACAACATCAACCTGACTTGTTTTCACCAAGAAATTGGCAGGTGCTCAGATACCATCCAATGAATAATACAACCCCACTCAATAACAATAAATGTGCTCCTTTCATTCATGAAATGTCTGAATCATTCCACAAGTTATATCCCTGAAGAATCACCACATGGTAAACAATTCACCACCAGCAGCCCTGGGGATAGTGGCACATTTCAAGGCTGCAGCTCCAGTACCTATATATTAAGGCAGATGTAAGCAAATTTGTCTAAAATAAGTTCGTAAAAAGATGGAAACTGCATACAAAGTCATCATATAAAGCATGAAAATCAGATATTTTCTGTAGTTAACAAATTATTCCAAAAGTTTTCTTGTTTTTAAAACTCAGCTGGAATAAACACAGTCATAACGTTCTTCATTCAGGTAAAAGAGTTCATGGAAAGCATTCAGTGGAAAAGTTTGTGCACTAAAGAATTTGAGGATAATGACAAAATATTGTTAGACACAGAAAACCCTGTGCACATGAAGCACACAATATCATTGTTTTTACACTTGTCCTTATGCTACCTTCTTTGGTCCCACGCTTCAGTGAGCCCAGCAGGATGAAACAGGAAATTCCCAGTCCCAAGCCACCAATGTCACTCATGGGCATCAGAAACTGTACTGAACTTGATATTCTTAGAAATTAGTCCCTGACAGCTTTGCAAATTGCTGCTGTATCATAGGAAGTGCCATCTCACTTGAGTCTGAAACACTGTCAAAAGAGGTCTTTTAAGATACTGATAAAGGATAGCTTAATGTCTCAACTCTTACTGGTAAATACTTTTCTACTCATTAAAGTATACGAAATCTAGAAACATATCATACTCTGTGCTGTAGTTTTACACTGTATTTTTTTTCCACTTCTATTTAAAGATCAACCACCTTTTGTTTTGCTTACTTGTCACTAAGAAGTGCAATAGAGGTAGTTAGTTCCACTAGTGAACTGTGCATACTGTAAGAACACATCTCAGGTTTCAAACAAAAAAGCTCAAACAAAACCACAACCCAAGATTTGCTTTTTAATTACATGAGAGAGAAACTTATGGCACAACTGTATAAAGTTGCACTTTTGCATGAGATGCCACATTCCTGCCTCTACTGAGTTATGAAGTCAGAAGATTCTGTAACTTTGTCCTCCCTAATAGACAACGCTCTCCTTCTCCTGCCAAGTTTATAACGCTTCATTTAATGTTTAAATCTTACTTGGTGAAGAAGAAAAAAAAGCCAACAGTCTGACAGAACAACATAAGAGCTTACCCATAACTGTTATTATATATGTTATATATTATATATCGTATGTTATATGTTATGTTATATGTTATGTATTATATCCAAGTATGAAATGGCACTGTACAAATTATTCATACATTATCATAGACATGTTTAGGCAAAGAAGAAATCAGAATCACAGGGGTATTTTCTCCAATATTGTGCATTCAAACAGGACTGAATCCTAGATAGCTTCACTATCAGGACAGGTGACACTAACTTCTATTAATATTTTAATTTTCATGCCTCTTTCAGGTTTGATTGTTAGACATAATGTAGAGCCTGTGATGCTTTACAGAATAACCAAGAGATTGAAAAACAAACAAACAAACAAACAAACAAATTTAGCACTTTGTGAGACTTTTGGGGAAAAAAATCTGCCTAGTTGAGTGAAGAAACCCAAATTCATCCCCATATATTGAGATAAATGTTCAAACACACCCCTGTGTACTAAAAACATATTATTATCCATCACATCCTTGAAGAATTATTGTCAAATATAAGCTTTTGTGATCCATTTGTAAACCTTTCTTAGTTTACAAAATGTGGCTGTCATCTTCTAGTTTGCTTTATGCAAGTAAACACACATGTGCCAGACACTACAGTTAACTTCGGTGGAGATGTTCAGTTTCTCAGCTGAGTGAAATTCCTGTGAATCTGACTCAAGGAACAAAAAAAAAAAAAAAATCAAGTCTCTACATAGCCCCCCTGCTGCGTTTGAAGTTCCAAACAAAGTGATACATTTTTTTTCTTTTTTACCTATCCCTAGGTACAAAGTTCTCTGCATCTAACAGCTAACAGTCAAGATTTTAGGCTTTTAGGAAAGACCCATCGTTGGACTGGCTCAAGCATTTCCAGCTGTGATTCCAGGACCTGGTGCATCTCCATAGCAGAGTTTGCAGAGAGAATCATGTACCTCTGCTTCAGGTCTTTTGATTCACTGCTCTGTGTGTATCACACAGGATTCACAGCTTGGGATAGAGAAATCCTGTTCCCACTCTGCTTTTAGCTCAAGGAACAGGAGTCAGAAATGTGACTTGTATGAAACACTTAAAGGCTCAAACGAGACAAACAAAGAGGATAATGGTGCAGGAGGAGGTACCACCAGTTTGGTATCCAGTATTTTTTGAACTGGGGCAAGTTTCTTCATCAATGGCTGTTTGGAGGCAGAACAAAAAAGGAGTCTAAATTGGCTGCTGTCACCCGCAGCTGTTAATTTGTTCTGAGAGATGGAGAAATATCAACTGCACTGTTTATTTCTATATTATGGAAATTAATCCACTCATTTGCACAGCAGGAAGCCAAATTACAGCATCACATGTAAAAATACATCTGACATTTTGAGAATTTGACATTACACTATTGAGAGCTGGTTTCAGCAATACTTCCCACCTCACAGAGACAGCTAAATGGTGTCTTCTCTGGACAAAGACACAGACAGAAAAACAACCAGGTCCTCAGCTGATATAATTTGGCAAAAGTCTTCCACTTCAAAGAGAACAGCTGCCAACTGTCTCCCAGAAATGCAGAGAATAAGGGAAAGTGCATTTATGCGTGGGAGTTCTAATCTAGCAAGAGCAGTTGCCACTAGACCTACTACACCTTCACATCTCACCCTCAGTATACGCATGGGTGCTGCCCATAGCTATCATAAATAACTTTTGTCCCAAAATTGTAATATCTCAACAGACAACACCAAACTAAAATAGAAGCAGGGGAAAAAAAATCTATCTATAGCACTATCTATCCAGCTCAAAAAGTTACATTCTCTACCAAAGCTACATTGTCAAAGTCTTTACTATAGATCACAGATTCTCTGAGAGTGGAGAATAATCATCTGTCAACAGATTTTCACTCAACCATTTTTCTCTGCTTTGTTGATCCAACCCTCTCACAGTTATTTCTAAATGTCAACTTTTTTAAAGTTACCAATCCCTCCAAATTTTCATTTATTAAAGTCATTAGAACAATCACACTTGTTATTGAGTTATTTATTAATAAGGATGATGAGTAATTAGTATGTATTTTAGTAAGCTAGTATGGTCTAAATTACTTCTTATAAACAGCCAGTTTATAACCACCCAACGTGTGTTGCTTTTACTCAAAGCACTCATATATTTTGTCAAACTCCTGTAAACCATTTAGGGTTGAACTTTCACTTTGGAAATGTGGCAGGAGAAAGTCTCTCACAGTAAATAGGAACTGCACCTGCCAAATCAATCCTGTGCTTAGGCTTACATTCTATACTTAGGCTTACATTCTCTACTTAGACTTACATTTGTTCTGCAAATAACATAAAATGTGTATTCACACTGGAAACCAAGAGCTTGAGCCTTTGAAAAACATACACATATTCTAAAAGCTGTAAGAAAAAGACTTAGCAGCATCACTTGAATTTCCATTTAGAAAGATTGCAGCTTCCTTCTCCAGCCTTTTTTCTTCCCTCATAGAAGCTAGTTAAGTATAACCTTGTTTGTAGTCTGTTCTTTCATGCAGGAACATAATTAAGATCTGATCAGTGACCACATGCCTTAAATAAAAGGCAGCTGCTCATATGATTTGCTCATTAAGTGCCATATTTCAAATGCATACAAAAATGCCAAGGCAATTAATAAGGAACAAAAGCTTTGGGGAACTTAAGATGCAATAGCAGTCAGGCTGTGGTTCATCTTCACTTTTACAGGACAATAGCTAGAAGTCTATTATTGTAGATTTCATTTAAAAATCTCTTTGCTTTCAGGATGGCATTCCGGGATGATTCTCTTTGAAAAGATCAAATTTATTTTTCACTCTTATAGTTCTTTAAAAAAAAAAAACAAACATTTTTAATTCCTCCAGGATGTATTATTTCTCCTTTCCCTTAAGCTTCAAGACTTCTTAACATTTCACAGGATTTAAAAATTTTGGAATGAGTGGGTTTACTATGTAACAAATAATTTTTATGTCAACTATCACCTCCAAGTGTCTATTTACCACCTTCTCTTCCACTATTGAACATTTTTTACTATTTTATCCAGCCCTAACTTTTCCAAATTTCAATATCATTACTTTACGTGGAACAAAACTCTTTCTTATTGCTATTTCACTCTAATAGGCAAGCATAACGTTAAAATGGGGAGTATTTGTTTGTTTGTTTGTTCTGCAAATAACATTTAAAAGAATGAAGAAACTTTTATTCCTGTTAAGCTCACAAAATACACTAAGTCTTCAGTAATGTTATTCAAAAGCCTAGGTGAAAGGTTATGAATCACAGGAGGACCATTTAAAAGCCATACTTGCATTAAGAGGAAATAGGTCACTTTCCACAGATGCGATTGCATATACTTTAAAAGGTAAGAGAACATGATTTCTTACAGTCCTGTTAATTGGGTACACTTCACTGCTTTCCCTGAACCTAGTTTTCACTGTGCCTGCAGATAAATCCCTGGGGTCCTTACATACTCCCAGTAATAGGTCCATCCTTTCCCTGTTTTTTCTTAGGGAAACTGTTTTCGTAACATAGCTGAAGACTGAGTAACTGAACAAAAGGCATGAGAGAAGCTTCACAATGTAATCATGGTGCTGGATGCAAAACATCCTTTCTTTAGTTAATAATGCAAAACAAAACAAACAGAAAAAAATTAAGACAAGAGTTGGAACAAGAATTTTAGAGGGGTTTTTTTGTGCTTTGTACTGCCAGAAAATTCTGGTTTTCCTGCACCTGCAAGATGCCATCAGACTAACCCACCAGAGCATTTTCAGGAGTGTGGAGTTCCAGACCTGAGTATTCCCAGGTTCAGAGGAAGATCTTCAATGAGGTCTGGAGTAGGGCTCTGCTGAATATCTGTCCAACAATTTGTCCCCTTCTTGTAAGTGGTGGCACAGGCTTGACAAGAGAGTCTGTAAAATCTGTAATTAGAACTCTTGATGGGATACAAAGAATATCTTTGGAGTCAATTAAAAATCAAATTAAGATCATACTTTAAAATGACTCCACAGTACATCAGAGCTCCTTAACTGTGCAAGCACTTTTTTTCTTATAAATGCCCTCTCAAACTAACCCTGCAGTACCTCCAATTTTATCACTGTGTGGCTGAGCCTTGGAAGGGCTTCAAGGTAAGATGCTGAGCCCAACGCCAGCCAGGATTCCCCCAGATGAGCTCTCTTCTCTTGAGGACTGCAGAAGGATTGCAGCTGGACTTCACCTCAAACACACTCAGCACAGACAGCTTTCTAAAATTATAATGGATAAATGTGGGCCTTGAAGTCCTTCTAGCCAGAAGCAATAATAAACAGTTCCCTTTTTCTGAAGTCAGGAAGGGAGCATGGTGTGAAGATGAAGGACTTCTATAATAGGCCTAAACTGCAGTATTTCTTCTTTTTTCTTAGTGTCCTGAAGGCCCCTCAAAGTCTGATATACAGTTCACAGATGCTGACTTTGCTAAATTTTTATCTGAGGAAAAAAGAGAGTGAAGAAAAATTAAATGCTAACAATTGTGTCTGTTGTATTTAGAACTAATAAATACCAGATATAGATTTTTTTTTCCTTCAAATTAAACAAAAGGGACTGAGAAAACAGGAGTCTTGTTTTCTTTTCAAAATTGGACAAAACCAGCTAGTTCAGCAATATTAATAACAATAATAATTATCTTGATGGGGAGGATATGCATTATTCCAAGAAAGACAGAGAACAAAACATATATTGAACCTGAAGAATGTGAAATCTGAGGGGGAAAATAAATACACAAATGGGTATCTCACAAAGGACAACAAATGGAAGAAGTAAGTCATCTGAGTGACCACTGAAGTAAGGAAAAACAAAGCATTTAAAAGGCAGATGGGTTTCCAAGTCAAGGGTAGAGAGTCCTGAAAGAAAGAGCAAACAGAAGCAATGGCAATGTAGATACTAAAATTGTTAGAAACGTTCCTGGAAATGTGAAGAGCTCAGCATTTTGCAATATTCTTTTCTCAGTGCCTGGCCATTGCTTCATTTCAGTGATTCACTTGGGCTCTCACTGTCTTGGTTGTCTCCCCAGCCACCCCACAGAGCCCGCACAGCACCTGAGGACATGTCAGCAGCTCACAATGGCTGGATAGAGCTGAGGGCAGAGGGCACAGGTTTGTGCTGTCAAACAGCAAGTTGCAATGGGATCAGACGTACCCAACACAGATCTCACAGGCTATACATATTTATGCATTAATACATGGTGGTAGAAGTGGTGATGCAAACCTCTGAGAAGGAAAACTCCTTGTCCAGAGTTACTTCAGTCAAAAAGTACTTGTCTATGCTCTAAGATAGAAGTATCACTAAAATTATCCCATTTCAGCCACACAGTGTAAGTGTTCACATTCAACACTACACACTTTGTTCTTTACCTCAAGGACTCACACTCTAAATTATGTATGAGGAATATACTCTGCCATAGAGTGTACTCCCCTGTGTCAACCACCTTTCACCCCCAGTGGTCTGATTGGAGGGGAAAAAAAAAAAAAAAAAAAAAAAAAAAAAAGAGAGATATATATCCTTTAGCAGGCACATTAAGACATGAAAATGTATGAAGAAAAATCTGAGTAATTCAAATAGCTCCTTAGATCTTCACAATCATTTTGATGCACATAAACACAATTTGGTTTACTGTTTTTTCAAGGTGCATTTGATTTTTCTTTTTGTTACAACAGTTTCTAGAGAAAGCACAGAATTATATTGTTCATTTTAGAAGAAGAGATGCCTCAAGGCTCTTTGAATGCTGCTTTCCCACTCTCTTAAAAGCCTCATCTCCAAGGTTGGAAATCTGATTCTGATGCATCAGATTTTCTGCAGATGGTGCAATCTGTAATGCTGGTTTTGACAAAGGGACGTCTCTTTTCTAACAGATAGGATATAAACTGAAAACGTTCAAGACATCTCTCTAAAGCAACTAAATGTTCAGTAACAAATTGGCCAGTTCTGGGCCCCTCAATTTAAGAAGGACATTGAGGTGCTTGAGCGTGTCCAGAGAAGGGCAACGAGGCTGGTGAGAGGCCTCGAGCACAAGCCCTATGAAGAGAGGCTGAGGGAGCTGGGATTGTTTAGCCTGGAGAAGAGAAGGTTCAGGGGGGACCTTCTTGCTGTCTACAACTACCTGAAGGGTGGTTGTAGCCAGGGGGAGGTTAACTTTTTCTCTCAGGCAACCAGCACCAGAACAAGAGGACACAGTTTCAAGCTGTGCCAGGGGAAGTTTAGGCTGGAGGTAAGGAGAAAGTTCTTCACTGAGTCATTGGCTACTGGAATGGGCTGCCCAGGGAGGTGGTGGAGTCACTGTCCCTGGAGGTGTTCAAGGTGTGTTTGGATGTGGCACTTGGTGCCATGGTCTAGTCTTGAGGTCTGTGGTAACGTGTTGGGCTTGATGATCTTTGAGGTCTCTTCCAACTCTAGTGATACTGTGATACTGTGAAATTTTTGTCTCTTCTATCTTACAGTCGAATCAATGATCTAGAAGGGGAAGGTTCACAAAATTATTACAATTGTTCAACCCTCCTTCACTGCTTTTTTTCCTCTTTACTTTGTCAGTCACTTTCCAACATCTTCCTGAGTCTGGCAGATATTTAAAAGCAGAGAAATCAGAGAAATTCTCATAATAAAACTACTGATTGCTAAAGAAATACATGTTCTGGTTGATGAGAGTCTAAGACATTTCTGCAGTACTGGGTCACCTACTTTAAGCTACCTTGTCTCTCATAGTGCATAAAATATGGCTAAGCTTTTACAAGGTTCCTGTCTCTTCAGTATCAAGTCCTGTTTCTTCTTATGGTCCCATACTTCATCTCTGCATCAGCAGAAAAATCTCATTTCTCAATTCTGTATGTCATTCACTTTCATGAAGACAGAGATTCCAGTCTAAGTGTGACAGATTTTTTGCCCATTTCCCTCAGAATATCCAGTGCTTGTGATTTAGTGCTTGGAAACAACTCTGGGAGCCTCTCTTCATGCCTTCTCGGTAGGCTGGAAAAATATCTCTGAGATGAGACTTGCAAGGATAAATCAAAGTGTGAAAGACTTTACTAAACTAGAGCAATTTTTATAGCATTTATATGATACCACAGCACTGTTAAGCAGAGTGTAAATGATTGAACAGGTGATGAATCCCTTAGAGGAAAAAGCCATTAGAAGGTTTTAAAACCATAAAAAAAATGGTATTATGTGCTATAAAGAGCAACGAGATGTCTTTTTCTTCCTTTTTCTGATACAATCCTCATCAGATTACTTCTACACACTCTTCCAAAGGCATTTTATCAACACATGCCAAACAATACGTGTGGAATTTCAATATGATGTAAAAATTAGTATTTGAAATGAAATTATGTTGATAGGCTCCATTTTCATCCACAAGAGTATGTTATCTTAGCCTACTGAAAGAATGCAGAATGTAAATATCAGCAACTGCATTTGACATATCTTTCACTCTCCAGACATCTCTTTAAGTAGATTTGATTTCACAAATCCTTTTCTCACAAGTTATGTCTCCATAAATAACAGTAGTTATGAGATTCATTTGCAAAGGACTCACTCACTGGCCTCAGGTTGCTGTTGGAGGAGACTCCAACATGAGTTTTCTGTCTCTCCAGCAGTGTATAAGTCAACAGGCTTATTAGATCTCCTCAGTTGTGTCCTCTGAAACTGTCCAACTTTGTTTAACTAATTAAATAACCACTGGAGCAGTAACCTGGCTTTCCTTTCTCATGCTTGACTTCCCTAACCTCTTTCTTGTCCAATGAATGTTTAATTACTGAGGTAAAGTGAAACATATGCAAGAGTAAAGATGTGGAGAGCATGTCCACTGCATGCGCGATAGTCCATTTATTCAGGCAATCTGATGAGCAAGTGGGTAAGATAGGTTTAAATACCTACTTTAAACCTTCTAAACTCAAACTTTGCAATGCTTAGGAACCTATTCTCTAAAGTGATCTGTGGCTAATAAAGAGGTACAGTCAAGTTAGTCTGCACATTTGAAACTTATTTGAGACTCTAAGCTTATAGTTTTCATTCTCACCATCACATCTGAGATGCTCCTATGCAGTCATTTAGATGGTCATCTACTATATTTAAATCCAAGCTCCATAGATGAACCTCTAGAGTTAAAATATTGACTTTTTCAGACCTTTGTAATAATCAATAGATCTTCTTCCACAACAATCTTTTTCAAAGCCTATCTGATATAGAGTCACTAGTGCAACAGTTTCTACCATCTGCTCTACCTGTGAACTGAAAAAAACCCAAGAGTGTCAAGTGTGTGCTGATTGAAAGCAAAACTTGTGTAGGTCTACAATGTGTTAGGAAAAGCTTTGTTCTGGAAAAAAAGCATACTTTAGATGGAAAAATAGCCTTTGTTTTTTTCTCACACACTTTACAGATGTTAGGATCTGCAGTTCTCCTCTACAGGAAATCTTAGAATCGCTTTGGGCATTCATTCAAACCTTTCTGTAGAAGAAAGGTTCTTAAATCCAAAACAAATAAAAATGGAGAAATGTTACGAAACTCTGGGTGAGTTTATACTAGACATCTGCTGTTAGCACTTTCCCAGGAGAAGTGAAATCCTAGGACTCAAACCAGCAAAGACCCAGCAGAGTGCACACTGAAACAAAAGAAGAGCTTTAGTTACACCTGTGGTTCCTTTGCTCCAGCAAGTGTTACTCTGCTTTGTGAAGTCCAAGCAGTTCTTCCCAAGACAGAAGAGGAATATGCTGACCTCAAGCAGCTCTAACAATATGTAAATTTTCACAAAGTACAATCAACATCTCAGAATACTACAACCTCTTTAACAACCCTTTCCAATATTTTCTCCCATCTCCATTAGGTTTTCAGAAGCATCAGCACCAAATCACCCTTGTTAAAAAAGAATAAATTCCCTGTGGGAGTTTTCCTGTGTCTGCAGCTCACCATGACTGTGACCCCTGAACGAACACATCACCACTTTCGCTCTTCAAATTCTGCTTCTCTCCTTTCACAGCAACTGCCTGCCTTCCTCTCTCTTCTCAGCAAACATCTGTCTGCAATTTAATTGGGATAGTGAGAACTGCTCTATGACTTGACTACTTCAAGCAAGCAAGCAAAACCTCCTCTCTTAGTGCCCTGCTGAGGCTGACAAGTCTTTGACTTAAGCTTTTTGTTTGTTTGTTTGCTTCTCAGCCTGCTGCTTCTCAGCAGTTTCTCTCCTGTATGAATCCTGCTTGTGTGTCCTTTATAGCCTGCGAGGTGAGCTGAGTTTTTGTTTTCTCCTAAGCCGCGCAAGTGTTCCCTAAAATAACATGGGTCAAGGAAACAGAAGCAAACCTATTCTGTAACTGAATCCGAGAAGCAAAGACTGCTTTAACCCAGCCTGTCTGCCAAGAACAGAATTTGTCATAGATCATTCTAAAAGAAAGGAAAACTGCATCTCCGGTAGATAGTTTCCTTGTCTGTTATCTCAATTGTCAACCAGAAGGAAAAGGATCCAGTAGAAAAGTGACAGCAAAATAATGATGTTTTTAATTGTTTGCTGGATTAGGAATAGTCTGTCCTATGGAAAGAGGAATCTATTGTTAACGTTAATTAATGTAAGGCTTAGAGGAACTGTTATCTTCCCTCCAAAATATCATGAGTTATATTTTGTTGCATGCTGTCATTTTGGGATCTCATTCAGCAAAACAGTGAAACAGAGCAGGACTGGCTTCACTGATGTCAACAGGACTATCCAAATACTCTGATGTACACAGTTCAGATTTTGCTGGAAAAGAATTAAAGTACTTCTTTTTTCTTTAATGTTGTTAGTAATAATGTGTCCCACTATCTCCTGCTGTGTCTTCTCTATTTTCTGATGATAACAGTTCTTCATCTCTGAGTTGTTAATGTGCCTGTTGTAGTGAAACAGAAATAATGAATTAACTCACTTGGATATTCTTGTCTTTACCTGATGAAAAAGGCAATAATCCATGCAAGTAAATCAGGCTCCCTCTCTCAGTATAATATTGTTTCAGCTTACTTTACTTTTTTACATAATTTGTACACAAGCCATATCCATACCAGGTGGCAGATGACATTCCATAATATTCACTTCTCTTGTCACTATGTCATATTCACTATAGAAGAGGAGATGATGCCACCCTATAAAAATAGCAAACCTACTGTATACTTGCCATTTTCAAGAACTCGTAAGCAGTGTACCCAAGCTGAATTTACAAGAAAGTCCTTTTCCCAGCACCACAAAAAAAAGGAAGCAGAAACATGTCGTTGGAAAAAGATGGATCAGGAACTGACTCCAAAGAAGGTACCTGAGACCCTCCACAAGAATTTGCACCAGCCAGCACATACATTTGTCAAAAGGCATTTGAGTCTGTCTCACATGACATCCTGGTCACCAAACTGGAAAAACATGGACTTGATGGATGGACCACTTGCTGGATAAGGAATTGGCTGGATGGTCGAACCCAGAGAGTGGTGATCAACGGCACAATGTCCACCTGGAGACCAGTGACAAGTGGTGTCCCTCAGGGGTCAGTGCTGGGACAAGTGCTGTTTAACATCTTTGTCAGTGACATGGACAGAGGAATGGAGTGCACCCTCAGCAAGTTTGCAGATGACACCAAGCTGTGTGGCACAGTCGACTTGCTAGAGGGCAGGGATGCCATCCAGAGGGACCTGGACAGGCTGGAGAGGTGGGCCCAGGCCAACCTCATGAAATTCAATAAGGCCAAGTGTAAGGTCCTGCACCTGGGTAGGCACAATCCCAAGCACAAATACAGGCTGGGTGGTGAATGGCTGGAGAGCAGCCCTGAGGAAAAGGACCTTGGAGTCTGGGTTGATGAAAAGCTCAACATGAGCCTGCAGTGTGCACATGCAGCCCAGACAGCCAACCGAGTCCTAGGCTGCATCAAGAGAAGCGTGGCCAGCAGGGCAAGGGAGGTGATTCTGCCCCTTTACTCTGCTCTCGTCAGACCCCACCTGGAGTACTGTGTGCAGTTCTGGAACCCTCAGCACAGGAAGGACATGGAAGTGTTGGAGCGGGTCCAGAGGAGGGCCACAAAGATGATCAGAGGGCTGGAGCAGCTCTCCTATGAGGACAGGCTGAGGGAGTTGGGGCTCTTCAGCCTGGAGAAGAGAAGGCTTCGAGGGGACCTGATAGTAGCCTTCCAGTATCTGAAGGGGGCCTACAGGAAGGCTGGGGAAGGATTATTTACAAGGTCCTGCAATGACAGGACAAGGGGCAATGGGTTTAAACTGGTAGAGGGGAGATTTAGACTGGATGTTAGGAGGAAGTTCTTTACAGTGAGAGTGGTGAGGCACTGGAACAGGTTGCCCAGGGAGGTTGTGGTTGCTCCCTCCCTGGATGTGTTCAAGGCCAGATTGGACGAGGCCTTGAGTAACCTGTACTAGTGGGAGGTGTCCCTGCCTATGGCAGGGGGTTGGAACTAGATGATCCTTGAGGTCCCTTCCAACCTTACCATTCTATGATTCTATGATTCTATGATACGTGTACACTGTAACAGCTCTGACTGAATGTAGCTACCTATGAAGGGAAGGCATTAATTAGAAGTGATGCCTTCAGAGCATGAGAGTTCCTTCAAACCCCTTAAAGCCCATGGGACACAGCAGGCATGGCCGCTGGGTAAGTATCTCCTTGCTGTAGCTCCCATACAGTACAAATACAGATATGGTGACCTGATTAATCATCAGCTACAGATCTAATGACCTGATTAATCATCAGCAGAGGCTGAATAATCAAAATCTGTCTTGGCTAGACAAAGGCAGACAACAATAACTCAGTTCAAAGGAGCCCTATGCTCTAGTTCCATACCAACCCACTCCAGTGCTTTCTCCGCAACTCCAGGAAGCTTCCCTTGTGAACTATTGCTACCCCAAAGACCTCTTCCAAAACCCTCCCCAGAGACTCTAAAGGTCACAGACCGCTGGAACAGGCTCCCCAGACAGGTTGTGGAGTCTCCTTCTCTGGAGAATTTAAAGGCTCATCTGGATGCATTCCTCTGTGACCTGAGCTAGATTTTATGGTCCTGCTCTGGCAGGGGGCTTGGACTTGGTGATCTCTTTGGGTCCCTTCCAACCCTTGACATTCTGTGATCCTGTGATCCCAAGTCTTTTACATGTCTTGTGGCTCTCATCTTTTTGAAGCTACTGTCATGAAGCTTAGCAAATAGGGAATTAGGACATTGCTGATGTGTAGGCAGACTGGAACAGTGTCAAATACTTCTTTTCCTCCCATTTCAAATATTGACACCCTGCTCCAGAACAATTAAACTCCTCCCTTCTAGAGGGCAGATTTCTATCCATGTTCTCACAAAACCAGAACCCTTCCTATATGCAAGCAAAACCTTTCCTTTCTTTCCTGTAGTTCTCTCCTTCGCTTACTTATAAACAACTCTCTTTTTGAAACCCAGGACACAAAAGAAATAATCAAAAAGGCTAAAAATATTCATATAATGTGTTCCAGAGGGAAGTGTATAGCAGACCATTGCATTTGCTATTCTCGATTGTTGCTCAGCCATGTGATGGGGCAGCTGCCTGGAAGAGACACAAGCCAAGTTCTGAAGAATGTAAGTTTCTGTAAGTGCACTCAGCATTTTTACCCAAATGTTTTGTGATCCTGAGCTAATGCACCAGGAACAGGAAGACAATGGTACTGACATCTCCTCTGATCCCCACCTCCAGCAAGATGTAAGAAATAGGAAATCTCTTCAGGAAGCATGTTTAATGGGGCAGTGAGTTAAGTGAATATCTGACGTTCAGAAAGTTCTCATAATTTGAATGAGAAACACTTTTAGTTCTCACAAGAATGAGTATTGTCTTCCTTTTAAGACATTCTGTGTGTATCTGTGTGATACAATCTCCATAGTGCATAATGCAAGAACATGTTGAGCAAAAAAAAGCAGTATTATAATGACCCCCCCCCCCCCAACTTTTTCTCACTCAAAACCCTGTGGGTAAACACACTGTCCAGTATCATTTATGAGAGCTAATGAGACGTATAGTATACTTGGAGCTTAAAATCTTCAGAAGCATCTATAGGATGCTCATTTTTTCCATAGTTCAATCAGATACAGTGCAGATATAATGGATTCCATCCTATGTAGGACTGCAGAGAGGGAGGCAAAAAAGGTTTCCTCAGCTATTCTGAGCACTAAGTTAATGTTACCTATGTCTTTAATGTGAAATTATTCTCTAATGATGTAACTACTGATCATCTTTTCACATAACATCATGTCACAAACGTGGCATTAATTTGCAGGATCAACAAATTGTGAGTGATCAAACAGTGCAGAGCAGGGCAGTATATAAGATCATTATTTTCTGCAAGCATCAATACAAGAAACAATATTTTTGTTAGGAAGGAGACATTTCCCTCACCTTGTAAATAAATCCAAACCCTGTTTCAGCTCTGATTAGAGCTCCTGAATACAATTTTTGTATCTATTTTGATGTAAGCTTCCCTAAAACTTCAAAAATAGTTTGCTTATCATTAATTTACATGTCACCAGCTTTTGCATTTCTTTGCTGTTTGCAGTTTAAAATCTTAACTGAAATTAATGTTTTTAATAACCTTGCTGCAATCCAGTAATCAATTGGAATAAATCTTAGTCAGTTTTTAACATTTTGAAACTCCATCAAGAAACAGCATACACACAAATTAAATTCAAAACAAAAGGAATTAAGAAGTCAGAATGATTTTTCTTGCTGTTTTTCATCTTTTGGCTATTTACTTTGGGACTGTGTTGTTATTTTTTTCCCCCAGATCTTTATCTTTTCTCTGTAGGCAAATAACTTTATGAAAGTATTAGAAGTGGCCTTTTGACAGCTAAATTGGATAGAAGCAAAATTTCTATTTTATTCCAAACTGCCTTCTCAAACTATGCAATTTTCCATATCCAACCACTTTAAATTCAAGGCTTCTCTAGTGATATCACACTCAGTCAAATCCGACAGGTTATTTCTATTAAAGTTTGAGGTTGGATGGAGACTAACTAGAATGTCAATTCTATTGTTCATGCTTCATTCCAGTGGCAGAATGCAGTAGTTTAGATGAATGTAAGATCGTAAACTCTATAATGTCTGAAACAGAAAAACTATTTGCTTATATAGGTTAATTTAAATTATGCCCTTAAATGATATTTTCTCTGTAACTACATCTAATTATTTTCATCAACGTTTCTCACTGTTACCATTTGACTTTTTAAACATTTCATTGTATCACTATATACTAAGTCATATTTATATACTGTGTGCAGCTCTGGAGCCCTCAGCACAGGAAGGACATGGAAGGGTTGGAGCAGGTCCAGAGGAGGGCCAGGAAGGTGATCAGAGGGCTGGAGCAGCTCTCCTATGAGGACAGGCTGAGAGTGTTGGGGCTCTGCAGCCTGGAAAAGAGAAGGCTTCCAAGAGAGCTTAGAGTAGCCTTCCAGTATCTGAAGGGGGCCTACAGGAAGGCTGGAGAGGGACTGTTTACAAAGTCTTGCAATGACAGGACAAGGGGCAATGGGTTTATGGGTTTAAACTGGCAGAGGGAAGATTTAGACTGGATGTTAGGAGGAAGTTCTTTACAGTGAGGGTGGTGAGGGTGGTGAGACACTGGAACAGGTTGCCCAGGGAGGTTGTGGCTGCTCCCTCCCTGGAGGTGTTCAAGGCCAGGTTGGATGAGGCCTTGAGTAACCTGTGCTAGTGGGAGATGTCCCAGCCTATGGCAGGTGGTTGGAAGCAGATGATCCTTGAGGCCCTTTCCAACCTTACCATTCAATGATTCTATGATTCTCTGATTCTATGATTCTATGATATCTAAGAGAAGGCTTCGAGGGGACCTGATAGTAGCCTTCCAGTATCTGAAGGGGGCCTACAGGAAGGCTGGGGAAGGATTATTTACAAGGTCCTGCAATGACAGGACAAGGGGCAATGGGTTTAAACTGGCAGAGGGGAGATTTAGACTAGATGTTAGGAGGAAGTTCTATACAGTGAGGGTGGTGAGGCACTGGAATAGGTTGCCCAAGGAGGTTGTGGCTGCTCCCTCCCTGGATGTGTTCAAGGCCAGGTTGGATGAGGCCTTGAGTAACCTGTACTAGTGGGAGGTGTCCCTGCCTATGGCAGGGGGTTGGAACTAGATGATCCTTGAGGTCCCTTCCAACCTTACCATTCTCTGATTCTATGATTCTATGATATTTTAAATGCCCAATGATGCTAACTTACCATTTCCTGTTTTATTACTAAAGAAAACCACACTTTGCTGCTTAAGTTCATAGAGAAAAGATTGAGCATCCAACATCTTTTTTGCATCAGTTGCACGTTAGAATTCTTTTTCTTTAACCTATTGTAGTGTCATGTTTTTCATTATATTTCTGTTCCTTTCCCTTTAACTCATATTCTCTGGCAGGATCAGCTTATTAATAGAAAAGATTAAGAAAAAAACCCAAACAGTTATTGAAGGTCCTTGAATTTGCTGTTCCATTAATCTGCATCTGAAGAAAGACAGAATCATAACTGACAACTGAGTGTTTGCATGTACCATAGGATATTTAAACAGAAGGAACAGGCTTATGCTTTCAAAGAATTTTCAGCAACGAGAGTGTAACAGTAAAATACAAACACATAGCATAGTAAAAAAGAGGTGAGGTAAACAGACAATTTTTATCCAAATACTTCTTAAACTCTCAAGCGTTGTGAATGTTTGCCATTCTTGTGGCTAAGTAGTCAAAACATAACTTTAAAAAATTATATGATACATAAAACATACTTTTGACAACTGAAATTCAACAGCATGCAGAGAAGAATAAAACCTTTCACGAAAACAATGTCACATGTGAGGCTTTTCAGAGATTGTCTTAAGAGGGTAGATCTTAGGCTTAGAAGGAGTTTGAAGCTTGAAAAGCTAATTCAGACTTCTTAACCATCTCTGCATTGATCTCCATCTATGGATCAAACATTTCCATCAATTTCCTATCTCTAAGATCCTTATTGAGGATCCACTCATCCAATTGTGTGATGTGTTTTGAGGTCAGTGATAATTTGTACCAGTCTTCTGTTTTAGGAAATCTAAAAAAAACCCAACAAACCAACAAACAACTTTGCAAAGCAGAACACAGAAGATTTATTTTTTATTTTTAAAAATAAGGTCATAGTGTGTACACAAGTGCATAATCACTGCTGAGGTAAGAATGCACCTGCTAAACTGGTCAGACCTAATGCCCATTAGAAAGGATATGGATACTTGATACTAGCTGGGGTGCTTTTGACAAGCTAGCTCTTAAATTCCAAGTAGTAGTAATATTTAATTTTGTCCTCTTTCCACGAAAAATAATAAAATGGAAGCTAACATTTTGGTCACAGTCCAGTGATCATCTAAGTAAATATAATTATTTGTTTTCTTGATTTTGAGTTGTGGTAATAAAACAAGTTTCTTATCTTCTGTATATTTTCACTCCAGATGCTATTCTTGTGTTGTGACCATTTAGGGAATGATGTGTCACAGTGCAAATGTTGATATAGACCTGCTTTGATGCAGTTACTGATGACTCCTTCACTTTTTAGTTGATTTATACAGTGTATGGCTAAAGGAACCTCAAATGACAAAATTAAATAGACAATATACAAAATGGAATACAATTTTCCTGCATTTGAGTTTGATACTTGCTATTCATGACTATTTTTCTCCAGCTATGACCTCTTGCCCAAGTGTTCCTCAAATGTATGCGGCACCCTTTAAACAGAAACATAAAAAAATCACATCATCAGCCTCTTGTCAGAATATCTGATCGTATTCCAAATTCAAACAGCTATTAATGGATTTAATTTTTACTTGTTATTTAGTTATCTTAAGTTATCAACCACAAAGTGAGGTCTGTGACCAGCTATCAAGCTTTGAATGAAATAATTATCCTAGAAAATCTCTAAATCACTGCTCACTGGAAGACAAGGAGCAAGATAAAACACAGAGGCTATGTATCCAGAGAAAGAACAATGCTACACTGCCAAGCTTTTTTCCCAAAGCATCCAGAACTGACCACTTTGGAGGCATTTATCAGGCTAGTAGTAATCTTGGTCTAAGAACAATCATTCTTCACTTCTCATTTTCCTATAGTTATTCAAGGAATCTAATCAATAATCGCTTGTGAAATGGAACTAGTGAAAAGATATATCTTTTTTAACAAAATCACCTATTTCTCTCTTTATTTGCTAGAGTCTGAATCAATCATAGAATCATAGAATGGTAAGGTTGGAAGGGACCTCAAGGATCATCTAGTTCCAACCCCCTGCCATAGGCAGGGACACCTCCCACTAGTACAGGTTACTCAAGGCCTCATCCAATCTGGCCTTGAACACATCCAGGGAGGGAGCAGCCACAACCTCCCTGGGCAACCTGTTCCAGTGCCTCACCACCCTTACTGTAAAGAACTTCCTCCTAACATCTAGTCTAAATCTCCCCTCTGCCAGTTTAAGCCCATTGCCCCTTGTCCTGTCATTGCAGGACCTTGTAAATAATCCTTCCCCAGCCTTCCTGTAGGCCCCCTTCAGATACTGGAAGGCTACTATCAGGTCCCCTCGAAGCCTTCTCTTCTCCAGGCTGAAGAGCCCCAACTCTCTCAGCCTGTCCTCATAGGAGAGCTGCTCCAGCCCTCTGATCATCTTTGTGGCCCTCCTCTGGACCCGCTCCAACACTTCCATGTCCTTCCTGTGCTGAGGGTTCCAGAACTGCACACAGTACTCCAGGTGGGGTCTGACGAGAGCAGAGTAAAGGGGCAGAATCCCCTCCCTTGCTCTGCTGGCCACGCTTCTCTTGATGCAGCCTAGGACTCAGTTGCTGTCTGGGCTGCATGTGCACACTGCAGGCTCATGTTGAGCTTTTCATCAACCCAGACTCCAAGGTCCTTTTCCTCAGGGCTGCTCTCCAGCCATTCACCACCCAGCCTGGATTTGTGCTTGGGATTGTGCCTACCCAGGTGCAGGACCTTACACTTGGCCTTATTGAATTTCATGAGGTTGGCCTGGGCCCACCTCTCCAGCCTGTCCAGGTCCCTCTGGATGGCATCCCTGCCCTCTAGCAAGTCGACTGTGCCACACAGCTTGGTGTCATCTGCAAACTTGCTGAGGGTGCACTCCATTCCTCTGTCCATGTCACTGACAAATCAAACTTTAGTAAAACAGAAATCATTTAGACAGAACAGTTTGGAACCACAATTTTGAAATTCACCGATGTCTTTCTGGCAAGTATGAGCATTTAAATGGATGAGGTTTGTGGCTTTCACTTTAGTAAGTTTCAGCACCTTTCCAAGCTTTTCCAGTACCAAATACATTCCTCTGTGATGACTCAAAGTGACAGATTTTTTTTCAAATGTGATTCAGCTGAAACTCATGCAATCTCATAGTATGATGTCTTTTAGATGTCTTCAGACACCATGCATGGCATCCATCTGCAACTCCAATAGGGTAGAGATCTTCCTAGGCTTACATCTGTCTATATTCTGTTTTAATGGAAGTCTGGGTAGCCACAGTAAGATAAAGTCCAAGACACACAGGGAATGGTACATACCTAAGGTCTCTAATGAACTTCAGAAGACAGCTACATCCTCACCTGTTCGTGTTTAGGTGTGACGGACCCAGGTATCACATCAGTAAGTCCCCATAGATAAATCGCAGCAATGATCAGTTTCAGACAGGCAATTCCATCAATTTCTCTTGTCCTGGAATTTTCTAACCTAATTTCATATCCCTGGAAACACAGCAATCCATCTAGATATATTGACTGAACTAAATTTACGCAGGTCATTTGAAAGCTAAAGGTCACATACATACCAGACTTCTGGACCAGAGTTATTAACAGCATCATCCTGACTTTCAACCTCATTAATGTCATCTGGACCAACACTGGAGTAAATGAAATGTGGCAGAACAAAAGACTGTTGCCAAGAGTGTAGATGTATATAAGTGATACACAGGGAGGTTCAGCTTCAATAGCCCCTAAGAGACCGCACTCTTCCACAAAGTCAGTATCCAGCATTACCTTTACACAGGACACTATCTCACTTGGTGGTTTTATAGTGCTTTTAATCAAAGAAAGAATAAAAAGGAAATAGCTGGCCTGAGTTTTATACATACATATATATATATATATATTCTATATATTTATGTGGAAGGCAAAAGTTCTTGATCGGGGCATGTTTACTGCTATTTAATGTTCACATTTCATGAACATGCAGAACTCAGAGTGACAAGAGAGCCCCTGGTGAGAACTATTGTACATGTGTTCATTATTGTTATTTTTTAAAATACCTCTGGATAAATAGTGACTCTCTTACAGTTGCTTGGAATCTGCATGGTTGACTCAATTATTAAAGATGGAGGAACTGCCTGAAGGAAATACATGGCCAAGTGCAAATGTAAATTATTACACTGTCTGTGAGGCCTGTATTAAATAGCTATGAGCACAGAAAATGTTGGCATGGTATTACAGCAGCAATTTCTTTGTAGCACTTCTCAGGATTTGATGATGGACTTGAGAAAGTATTTTTGGAGTAATTTTTTTCTGACATTCTCTATTTAAAAAAAAATTAGATAGATGTGTTTTTATAATTCAAAATTTCACTCCCAAAATATTATTTAAAAACTCGAGGGCTTCTTCCACTATCTGCCATGATTTTGAGAAAATATAGGCAAGGTCTACCTTGTAGATTGGGCAGCACTACTAGGCAAAACACCAACCCAATTTACTGTTTCAACTGCACAGAAAAATTCTTTGAGAATGAGCTAACTTGGTCTTCATGCACCAGGAAGATGTATTAGTCAGGACCTAAAACATTGAGGCAAAGTGTTGCACTGATACAGATCCACCGCTTCTAGATACATAGCCCATATGACATCTCCTTCATCCTATAGAATTCAACGAGTGGTAATGTTTTGTTGCTTTCAAGCTTTCACCCTCCTAGTGGGTTTATAGTTCCCTTGATTCACCACCATGTTCTCTATTGCTTGCTTAGCAGATGTACTGTGGGAATCCTGGTGTAAAAAACACCACAGAGGAAATAACCCAAATTTGAAGTCCCCACATCAACAACGAAACAAAAATGTAGGATACTTTCAAAAAGTTCTATTGCAATTCCTGAAGTCTGAGGCTTTAAAAAAAAACAAAACACCAAAAAACAAACAAACAAACAAACAAACAAAAAAAAAAAAAAAAAAAAACAAGCACAGACACTTCCAGGGAGAAAGAAAAAAGTGGGGGGGGGGAAATTTTTTTAAAAAGAAAATAATCCTTTTGAGACATTATATATATATACTCCAGAGAGAGCTTTCCAGTGAAACTTCCATCACTATAGAAAACTCTTTCTACTTTTACATTCCAGACACAGAGCAGAAGAGACCTCCCAGAGAGAATAAACACACACCACTGCAGAAAACCATGCCAGGGAGGATTTGATTTGTTATTGAGGTTTCTTCAGATTGCAGGTTTCACAGTACCCATTCAGATACACCTTCTTGCTGAGAATTTTCTTTAATATGTGCTTCAAAAAGGAGTTTTTAGTGCAGCATTTAAAAATAAGATTCTTTTAGAACTTCATAAAGCTTATCATTTGAGCAACATGCCACTGAAAGATAAGTCTGAGGTGAGGTTCTCATGTATAGCTGAGACTGAGAGACTCATGCTCCACTGGAATCCTCACCTTTGGTATAACTACATATTACACATGGGGACTAAAGCTTACCTGAAGTTCATACATGCAATGCCAGAAGATGTTATTCACCCAGAAGTAAGCTGAGAGGGGGAAGACACATTCTTCTGCTTTCTTTTCCCATTTTTTTTTTTGTTTTGTTTTTTGGTTTTTTTTTTGTTTCAGTGCTATCCTGCTGGCATAAGGAGATGGAGACTACAAGGGAAATGTAAAATGTTTCACCAGGAAAAATGTAGAGGTTAAAATTTCATTGGCAGAATCCTTTGGAAGTTGTCTAGTCCTTCCTCTTGTCCCATGGCAGGACAAGTTAATCTGAGACCATTGCTGGCAAGGACTAGTTACACAGAGGGAAATTCCTCTAAGACAGTCTTTTCTTCTCTTACAAAGTTGCTCCCTAGATATCTAAACCAAATCTCCCTTGCTGAAATTTAAACTCAGTATGTCTTTTTCTACAGGAGTTGTAGAGAATAAATTATTCCTTTTTCTCTGACAGCTGTTTTGTACATATTTGAAGGCTTCTCATGTCTTCTCTTTTGTTCTCCTCTCCTAGATTAGATAACCCACAAATACATTTGCCCTTTCACAGTACATTGCATTGGCTAGTGAAATTCCAGAATCAATTACATAGCTTATAAAGGACCAAATGACAGGATAACGGGATACAATACCCAGCACTCTGTCTGGATGAATAACATGTGAATACTTACTTAACATCAGTATTTCCCTGTGGTGCATTATGGTTTTATCTAATGAATTACTCTATGAAGTGCTTGACTATGATAGTGGTGAATGTTTTCCCCCTCCTCACTCTTATCACTTGCTTAAAACTATTCTGTTCAGCTGAGATACACATACATCTGAGAGCTCGTTTAGATGCTAGGCACCAAATAGTGGATGTTCGTACCCAGGGATTTTAGTTTCAGAACATGTTATCTGACAATCATGGTGACTAAATAAGACCTCTTAATACCTCCAGAAGATCAGATTATTCATAAGTCAAATGACTGGGCAGGGGGGGAAAGACTGAAATATTTATCCACTTCCCCATTTTTAAGATCTTGCTCATTTCTTCTCTTTGTGTCAAGCCTTCAAGATGTAATTGGAATGCTGGATACATTTCTTAAAAATGTTCTCCAAATTACAAAGTACAATCCTGTGAAATTAGTAGATCACACAGAATCATAGAATCATAGAATCATAGAATCATAGAATGGTAAGGTTGGAAGGGACCTCAAGAATCATCTAGTTCCAACCCCCTGCCATGGGCAGGGACACCTCCCACTAGTACAGATCACTCAAGGCCTCATCTAGCCTGGCCTTGAACACCTTCAGGGAGGGAGCATCCACAACCTCCCTGGGCAACCTGTTCCAGCGTCTCACCACCCTCACTGGAAAGAACTTCCCCCTGACATCCAGTCTAAATCTTCCCTCTGCCAGTTTAAACCCATTGCCCCTTGTCCTGTCATTGCAAGACCTTGCAAATAGTCCCTCCCCAGCCTTCTTGCAGGCCCCCTTCAGATACTGGAAGGTTACTCTAAGGTCTTCTGGAAACCTTCTCTTCTCCATGCTGCAGAGCCCCAACTCTCTCAGTCTGTCCTTATAGGAGAGCTGCTGCAACCCTCTGATCATTTTCGTGGCCCTCCTCTGGAGCCACTCCAACACTTCCATGTCTTTCCTAATCAGGATTCCTGTTCATCAATCTCACATGTGTACCAGCCTACGCCATTAAAATATAATGGCCAGAATTATAACAAAGAAATAAAACTTTAATACACTGGCAAACCTACAAGGTCAACAAAGAAAAACGTTTAATTGTCCAAAGAGAGGTACTTCATTCATATTATATTGCAGTCTCATCAGTCATGTAACAACGAGAGTATGTGTGAGCTGTGTCACAAAATATTTATCCATAAAAACAGATGATGGGTTCAGCAGAGGTCCAAGAAAAGTGTTTTATCCTTATGCATTGAACCTGTGAGTTTTATCATGGTGTGCAGCAGCATGACCAGAGCTGCTGGGATCAGCATGGGACAAGCTTAGTGACTTAATTTGCTACTGTGGTCCTGAAAGAGCAGTGAGAATGGTCTCATGAAGTGCTTAGATCTTTTTATCATGAGCTTTATCTCTACATATCTTATATATATAGTATCTTCTTATCAATACTGAGATAAAATAAGTGAAAGGAAGCCTTCAATCCACACACATCTGAAATGTGATGTTGTCATAGGAGCAGATTATGGTGCGTCCACTCAGACCCAGTGGTAACAACCAGGAACTCACAGTATCACCGGGGTTGGAAGAGACCTCAAAGATGATCAAGTCCAACCCACCATCACAGACCTCATGACTAGGCCATGGCACCAAGTGCCACGTCCAAACGTGCCTTGAACACCCCCAAGGACAGTGACTCCATCACCTCCCTGGGCAGCCCATTCCAGTAGCGAATGAGAAAGATTTGGTTATGAGATAGGAATTGTAAAGAGGGACCTCAAGACAATGATGATGACTCTCATGCCAGATCTCAAGGAAGCAGCTACAACACAAAAACGCAAAGAGAAGCTACAGAGAGCTGGACGTAACTTCTCAAGGATCCAGCTATGAAAAATCAGGACAGCATTATCTTTTGCAGGCTGTGAATCACTTGCAGAGGCAATAGTTCGTAACCCTGAAGCCACATTGATGTTTACTCCTGAAAACAGCATGTCCTGGATGATAAAGGAGTAGGATTGCTCCAGGTGTCTCTGTCCACTTCGAACAGCAGAATATTGACTGGCCGGTTTAAACAGAATAAGTAGCAGTATGTGAACTAAAAATAGTCTGTGCAAGGGTTGTACTCTTTCTGCTGCTGGTAATAAAGCACAAAAATTGTGAGGGAAGTACTCTTGAATCTGTTACACAACTCAACCAATATGATGAGGCTTCTCCTCTCCTAGCACAGGTTACTCTCCTTTAGCATTAAAAAAAACACAAAAACAAAGCAAATGTATTTTGCTATTATTTTCCACATTTAAATGAATGGTGAGGCTGAGTATGGAAGAATAATTATATGCTACAGTAATTATATTGATTAATACCAAAATCATGTCTGACATTTGTAATATAAACTGAAGGACAAACCACAACATGGATATGTGTGGCTATGACATTTCTTAAAGTATGTTCAGAGATTAAAATCACTACATAAATGTGAGTCATTGCGCAGTTATCTTTTTGTTTTCCCCTTTCAAGATTCTTTTTTGCAGTGACTCGAAAAATAAGGGAAAGAGATGGTGTTTGGAAGATTTTATGAAAAAAATCTTTTTTATTTTTTTTCCTGTCTGTTTCAACATCTAAGCAAAGAGCATCTGAAGATACAAATAGAAGCATTCTTGTCTTTTGAGTTCAGAGTAATACACACAGCTGTGGAATATATTTCTCTGCTTGTGTATAAAGTGGATACACTGTCACCTTGAATGTTTAGCCCTGGGGATCATCTTTCTTTAACCCAAGGCTCAGTTCATTTCAGCACAGCTGTATGACTTTGGCTAAGTTTCAGAGAGAGAAAGATGTTGCTAGGATAAGAGAAAGTCCATGAACTGAAGTCATTTGAGCTGAGAAAAACAAAAACAGAGATAAAATTGTAATGGTTCAGATGCTGATAGTTAGGAGCTCAAAGATTCAAGAGGAAAAATACTGGTAAGAAAAACTGAAACTCCTAAAGAAAAAGGAGAAAGTCAAGAATCAGAAGATGCTGTCTGACTGACAGACAAATCTCAGAAGTGGTGGCCTGGCTAGAATAGACAAGACCAGATGGCACTATAGAATTAATGATCATGTTAATGCTCAGACACATATCATTTTCTGCAAGCACTAGCAAATAAATAAGATTTCCAGTAGTACACTGACTGCAGATACTCTTTGTTCATGAGGAAAGGCACCAACACATAGGTGAGCAAGGGAGGGATGGAGGGAAGGTTGCAATCTTTGTCACATTTTGCAGTTCAGCCACACCCAAGGTTGTGTTAGCATCTGTGTAAATACAGAACGAGCCCCAAGTTATGATTCCTAACAACATCCAGGCAAAATGGTCATGAAGAAAGGCTTTGATGCCATGGACTTCTGCATGGTTAACGGAGGCCACAGTTATCATTTCCATTTGCTTAACAAAGCAGTGATATGAACTTGCTCCACAGAGGAAGCAGCCATGCTAGCAGGTTTTGGATGAAGCAGGTTCCTCCTATAACTGAAGAAAGGCCACAAAAATACACACACTCCTGAGAAGAATCATACTGGCAGGGATGTGCCTCATACCAACACAGCACTTGTCTTGGGTACTGCATTGGTTGCAAATAGGATTTTGGCTACTTTCCTTAGCTGCCACTGAAGGGACAGGTTGGCTTAACAATATTGAAGCGTATCCATCAGTGACGCCTTGGGGAAGTGTCTCAAGGTGGAACAGATTTTGAGCATTTGGTTGTTTTCTGGATAGAGATCAGGCATAGGAGGTTGAATTAAACTTCCTGGGTTTTAATAGGAGTCTAATGGTGTTGAAGTCATCATGAGTCTTTCCAGGAGTTTTAGGAAAAGGATCCCAAGGACTCCTGTGGCTTCCAGATGAAAATAATTATGTTTGTAGCAGCAGTGACAGTGCAGTAGTGAAAACCCAGGGACCTGAGCAAGGGAAATTTTGAAGGCAGAGGAATGTATTACCAGTATATAATAATATCAGTAATGCTACTTTCTTTGTATTAGCTAACTCTCTTTTAGATCTGAAGAAGGGCTTGTATAGTTGAAATCTTGTCTCCTTGGATTTTTTTCCCCTATTATGTCAACTGGTAAAATAGGACACGTTATATTTGCCCATGAATCTTGCTGTGATAATGTAAATGTTCCTGCGCTTTCTTATCTGTTTATATTCTATACTCAGTATCAGGAGTGGAAGATGAAACCACACTGATGAGTCAGCTGAAAAACTGGTGATACTAAGATTTCTTATTAATTCACATTGACTTTTAATGTAGAAAATAAAAGCAGAAGATAGGAAATGTCAAAAAAAAAATCTGGTTTTGATTATTCTAGGAATTAAACTGGAGATTTTTCAGCATTAACATGGCTTCATATGTAAAGAGAACCTTCAATTTCACAAAACTGTGTATCTAAAAATAAAACCATATTTTATCACTTGGGGGGTGTCCCAGCTTTTTTGATCATCCAAGATTTTCCTACACACAAAAAAGTTTGACCTGCTGTAAGGGAGAGACTGTTTCAAAATTAATAATTATATTAATTTTGATATCCAGGCAGAGATTGTTAATAACTATGAAAACTGTTTATTAACATTAAATCTCGCCAGAAAACTTATTTGCAAGGTTCGAAAATGCACGGTTTGGAAATTTGCACGTACAGGGAACAGGTAAACGGGAACACTTTAAAGGCAACCAGCGTAAGCAAACATTTTACTAACAGAGAAGGTTTGTGCGGTCACTTACACCGCTTGCAGTTAGTTATCCTGCTTAGCCACTGGATGGGCACAGGAAGCTCCTTTCTGATTATGGCAGAAGGCAATTAATGATTACAAGAGGTTTGAAGTATTTACTCACTAAAATATGCTGGGATAATACCCAAAGCACGTGATGGGCTGCTGCCGGATCGGAAGCTGTTAGAGGCTTTGGAGTTTCCTCAGGCTCCTGGGTGCTTCGGAAAAGGAGGTAGACATCTCTGACCTGGTCCTGGCTCTCTTGGCCGCAGGCTCTCATGTGCAGGCAGATGTCTTGCGGGGTGCAGTCCCGGCACGGTGTCACGCTGGCTGTGCAGGCCGAATGTGTGGAGGTATCAAAGCCTGATTGTGCTGCTTGGGGTCCCACCCAGCTCAGGATCGATGAGGTAGTAAACAGGCCCAGATACACTAGTAGAGAGCACAAGAGCAACCAACCCGATATGCTACCTGCTCATCCTTTATATCCGTTCAGCCCAAGACTGATGGGGTTTTGAACATAGATTTGCCAATCAGGATGGCAGTTTGCCCAGTTTGCCCATATTAGGTGAAGCTGGGGCCTTTCTCCCCTTTCCTGTGGCCACCACCCCCAACACAGAGAGAGGGGGAGCAGGGGAGCATACCTGGGCAAGCCAGGACATGTACAAGCCCACCTTTGGCCTATTCAGGCCTACCACGACACCCGCTCAAATCAGTTTCTGGATTTCTGCATTTATTTATCAGAACTGAAGAAGTAATAAATGATCAATTATTGCAACAGCTCAAATTCTCTTCCATATGGGCAGGATAATATTCCTGTCTGAAGCATTTCTTCTCCGTACAGGCCTGCCTCAGATGATCCCCTCCCGAGAACATATCATCAGATATGCACCATTTACTTATGAAAGCACTTCATTGCTCTCACGCTGTCAGACAGCAGTTTTGTTACACCATGCTTTTTCTCTCAGCAATTTGCTTCCTTCTGGATTGATGTGCAAATTCTCTTACAGAAGCCAAGAAAAGTTGGACCCTTATCAAAGTGTGAAGGATGCTAATATAATGCTCTCCAGGATAAGGGGATAAATGTGTGCATATTTGGTTTGGTGCATATCTGTACAGGTTTATGAAAACACTGGACAGAGACATCTATTAAGCAAGCATCTACTTCAAAAGCAATATTTTCTTATTTGTTTAGTAGGGTAAAGAGGAGAGCTAGAGCTCCTCATAATAAATGTTGCACTTAGTAATTAAATTTTCAGATTTACAAGGTCCACACAGTAAAGGTTCTAAATTAAATAATCTTCATTTGCATACCTTTCAATCCAAAGGGCATCGTTAGAGGACAGTATCTGCAAGACAATAATGAGCTGTTTTCATTAACCGTACCCTAATGATTACAGCAGGCTTGTACTTCCAGAGTCGTGAGATAGTCACCCAGGCGAGACCAAAGAAATAATTGTATGTCTTTATCTATCTCCCCTTCCCTGCAAGTCACCAAGTTAGAAGGCTATTTCCTGCCCTTGGATTGATGTACTCAGAAACCTCTTGAAAAACATTTAATTGAACTTGGGTATGGTACGGATCAGGAAATGAAGTTCAATCTCACCTATAGCTCTGGAAAGCTGGAATAATGCAAATTAAGTATTGTGGGAAGGAAAAGACTTCAATTTTCTGCCTCTACAGTCCTGAATGTAAATAGATGCTCTCTTCTACTTGGTTCCTCTCATTGTTGAAAATAAAATCATTGCTAAAATTACCAAAAGGACTGACACAATTTTTCCTAACCTTGCAATTGTCCATTTAGTTTTTTTTAATATAGTATTCTAAAGCATTGTCATCATGGTATGAGAACTTTTAAATTTAAATTAGGAAGATTTATTTTTCCAGTGTGACTGAGTTCCCACACTACATGATTTACATTCATGTTTTTCTACCCAAAAATATGTGGTATTTTTTGCTTATGTCAGGTCTATCCGATTTGTGTTTGACAAGTATATATTATCCCCCCAATACTGCTAAGCAATTAACACCGACGAGTAGAAATACAGTAGAATAGATCTATAAAGGCCTTCTCTTCATGGTTCATGAACAATAGTTCATCTTTGCCCTCCACAGATCAACTAGACCTTTGCTATTCCAAATCAATGTTTGTCCAGTTTGCTCTTTAAAGGTTTTAATGATGACAGAGTTTCTGCAGCCTCCCCAGGCAATCCATTCCAGTACCTAATTATCTTTACTGTTAGAAGATGGGAGTTTTAATGTCTAAGTGCAATTTCCCTTGCCACTGTTAAAAAGGCCATTGCATTTTGTACTATACACAGTGAGCATGAAGAAAAGATTATTCAGTCTTTCCTTAATTTCAGCTGTCATCGATGCAGATGTATATGTGCACAAATACCAGTCCTCTCTGTTTGTCTTACCAGAATGACAGAATCACAGAATCAATCAGGTTGGAAAAGACCATCGAGATCATCGAGTCCAACCTATCACCTAACACCCTCTCATTAACTAAACCATGACACTAAATGCATACAGTTTCGTCTTAAACACCTCCAGGGATAGTGATGACCACCTCCTTGGGTAGCCCATTCCAACAGCCAATTACTCTTTTCTGTGAAGAATTTCTTCCTAACATCCAGCCTAAACCTGCCCTGATGCAGCTTGAGACTGCGTCTTCTTCTTCTGTCACTGGGCACCTGGGAGAAGAGACCGACCACCAGCTGGCTACGACCTCTTTTCAGGTCGTTGTAGAGAGCAATAGTCTCCCCTGAGCCTCCTCTTCTCCAGGCTGAACAACCACAGCTCCTTCAGTCGGCCTTCCCAACCTTCTAGTGTCTGGTACATTTCCAGCTGTGCAGTTTACACCAAGACCAAATCTCAGAGTTCAAGTGACTTCCCAGAAATGTGCTGCCCTCACACGGTCACTGGAAGAATTTACTGGGGCAGAGCAGTACAGCTAATGAAAGCAAGGCTTGTTTTAATCAAAATTGAGTAATTTTCAGACTCCAGAGGACTTTGGGTATTTGTGTAGAACTGGACAATCTCAGGGTTTTTTACTAGCCACTCAGATATTAAAAAACTGTCTCTGGTGCATTGTTTACCATGAAGGAGTTTGATCAGTGAGAAAATCCCAAATGAAGTAGGCAGTCCACAAATAATTGTAACTTTATGTGATACCATAATCCTAAAACGATAATTGGCTTCATAATCAATAATTGCTCTCAGCTAAGAAACTTAGAAAATTGTACTCTCCCTCCAAAAATGTAAACAGATCGAAACTTACTCTCCATGTTCCAGGGAAGGGAATAATTAAAGTGCCTGTCCAGTATCAAATTTTTGATGGGGAAAAAAAAAATTAAAACTATGTATTTTTAAAATACAAATCCATTTCAGAATATTGAATTTAAACACTTCTCTTAGAAAAAGAATATGAGAAGGTGCATGGGGGAAAACTTACTAAAATGGTCATTTTTGTGTTTCTTTTCTTCCATTAGTCCTCACAATTTTATACTAAAAAGTAGATTTGTTTGGCAAAGTTCAGGTTTACAGAAATACATTTCTATTTCAGAAGCAGTACTTGAAGTAAGAAGATATATCTTCTGTGAAAACAAAAGACAATGATTTCTGTAATTTCCATTAAAATTTGAAATATGAAGCAAAAAAAAAAGCCTTAAAAACAAGTAAACAAAAAACAACAAACCCAAAAAACTTTCAAAATTCAAAATTATCTGTAAAGGTTGGTTGTTTGTTTTTTTCTTCTTAAACTCCTTTCATCCCAACCCTAATTATCTGCACTTTTGGCTCAGGATTATGAAAGAATCTGTATGCCTAAAATAAATATGCATGCAATATCTAACTGATTCATATGTTCCTTTGGAACAGCTTTATTCTCTGTCTTCCCAATCTGTTTTAGGGATGAAAGGAATAAGAAGGCAGGGTTCATATAATGGCTTAAAATCCACACTTTTTTTTTCTTTCACCTGAGTCTTATTCTGTATCTGATGTAAATTCTTTAATATAAAGATGCAGAAAAAAAAAAAAAACCAAACAAAAAAGCTCTGAAGCATTTTTCTTCAGTGCTTCCCCATTTTCAATAGTGTTACATGCTGCTGTTGAAGGTGGTTTATCAACATATTACATTTTAAGTTATTCAAGTTGATTTAATGTTACTTTTTTTTATCCTCAGGGAGATAACTACATAAAATCAAACGAAATAATTAGCACTGATCAGGAAACATAACCCAAACTAGCACCATATTGAAGATCATCTCTAATGTAGTCAGGTGAAAAGCTACTTCCATCCCACTGTGACCTAATGCTGAAGAAGCATACGATTGGAATTCAAGTCATTGTAAGATTCACAGAAATATCAGAGTTGTGATTCTGACTATATTGATCAGCAGTGGTATTTGTCTTGATAAATCAAAGAAGAATGCAAAAAAACCAGTCAGAGGTGTTAGGGAAAACATGGCAGGCAGTGTCCTTTCATGGTATCAATCCTACAATCCTACATGGCCCATAAAAGAATGGACTGCAGTCTTGCATGCTTTTTACGAATTTTAGAGATGACAAAGGTTAAAGGAGAAACAAAGATCTTGTAGCAGGTCCACTACAATTATAAATCAGTAGAGTTCTGCTGAAGCAGAGTGAGCTGTTTTGATTTACAGCTGGAAGGGCTGTATAAGCAAATTACACGTAAAGCAAAATAAGAGGAAAGAGAAGCACAGAGAAGATCATTTGTTTTCAAAGACAAAAATACGTTAATTGGAAATATCCAACTTTTTCAGTTAAAATGAACAGAAGTCCTTCTGGGAGCTGGATGACAAACTGTGATTCAGCAAAAAGCTGTTTTCCATTACCCACTTGCTTCTTAACTGCCTAGAAGTCTGGAGTGCCAATTACCCTTATGTTTACCTCATGAAGGGCCAGATAAAAGTCTATCACTCACTGATCATGAGTAGTGCATGAGCTGTAAAGACACCACCTAGGACATACACTCAGCTATGAGAATAAACATGATGTGGCTCATAAGGCAACAAAAAAACCCCCAAAAAAACCCAAGGTAAAATATCTGCTGCATAAACCCTAAATACACAAATGTTGTTTCACACACTTAATCTAGTGCCAAGATAATAACATTGTGGAATCAACTGCAAAAGAGTTGTTTAGCCTTAATGCTCACTTCAGTAGCATAAACAGAGGTATTTCATTTACCTCATTTTCATTTCTTTTCAACAGGTTTTCTATTGAGTAATAAAGAGTTCAATGGCATTGTAAATTAAGTCCAGTCTAGTTTTATCTAAATAATAAAAAAGGGCATAGAAAAAAAGACAGGATGGGTAAAAAGAGTGCCAAATCCAGAAACAGGGTAATACATTTCATATCACTGTTGTTGGAGGTAGTATTTTCTTAAACTTCAAATAATTTATTCTGTATTCCTGGTTTCTGGAGGTTAGGTCATTACTACTTGAATCACAGTCTAAAATACTGTGGGGTGGGGGGTGTATCACAGTATCACCAAGGTTGGAAGAGACCTCAAAGATCATCAAGTCCAACCTGGACTTGCGTGTGGAAGTAGGGAAAAGAAGATATTTTGTTAAATTTAATAGTTTCAGATCAAGTTATTTTGTTTGCCTTCCCACAGTACATAATCTTTCTCGAGCATCTAGTGTAGGTTTGGAGCAAGCTCGAACTTCTAGAACAGCTCTAGGTTACTTATTTAAGTGGGATTCCAAAATAGATGAAAATGTAGATTGTCGTAATACAAAAAAACATCAAAACACACCAGTCTGAGGACAATCAATTCTTTAACAGAGCTGCAGGAAAACACACTCCTGAGAAATGCGATGCACTTCGGGGCATGTAGGGAATCTGTTGTAAAATTCAGTGCAAGCTGAGAAGACAGAAAGAAATTATGCTCCTTTTTTTAACCTGTCTGCGAGGAATACTATGACGACAGAAGCAGCCTTTTGGCAGCAAAATGGGGAAAAAATTAGAAAAAAAAATTTTAAAAAAAAGATAGAGACTCAAATCTCTCTCTGATTCATCAGTTATTTCGTTACAAAAGCATTTATACAAGGCTAAGAAGTCTCCAATAGGCCTCCCACACCAATTCCTTTCCAGAGAGTCACAATATGAACCATAAACAGAGAAAATAGCACTACAGTTACAGCAAGCTGTGCTGTTCAGTTTTATGCAGGACATTACGGATCAATGAGACGAGCTTCAATGGGCTGTACCCAATCCTTGGTTCTACCTTTTACTTGCTGTATAAGTTAAGTCTCCACTTCTGTTACTTTCCTTATCTATTTGGACTGAAATGATCTTAAAGGTTTTTTCCAACCCTAATGTCTCTATGTTTATGTGATGATTGCCTTTCAAAGGAGTAAACTTGCCTCCTAGTGCCCTTCTAACATAATGTATACAATATAGATCTCTGTCTTTACCTAATCCTCTAAATACCACTGTACAGCAGTTAATTCAATAATAATGAGAACAAATCTATGCAAAGCAGCATAGATGCAGTTCTGCTCAGGCAGATGTATTAGCACAACAATGGAGCCAGCAGATCTGCAGGGTGTGATGAAGTCTGGAGGGGGAAAATGAAGTTCTGTGGTGTAAATTTGACTTACCTTGCTGTTTTCAGCATGGGCCAGCCTAGAAATGGTCAAAGATAACAAAAACATAAAGGACAGTCTGAGTGCTTAATGCAGGGTCTGTTCTAGGAAAAGAAGACAAACATTTATTCATTTCCCAATAGCCCATTCTTGTCAAAGGAGATAACAGTTGGCTTTAATGGGAGATGGAATTATCCTGCTGGTTTGTAGGTTATTGAATTGACCCCTCATTTTCAGGGATACATTTGGAAACGAAACTTCTTAAATGGGTTTTCTACTAAAAGATATAAAAAATCCCTCCAAGGGTATTTACAGTGACTGGTTATCTGGTGCTGACATTAATTGTGCTGGCATGTTTTGCAGAACAATCTCAAGTGTAGCATTAGTTGAACTGTAAGACCCTTCCATATATAACAGTCTAGGTTAATATACATCATAGATGTGTTCCCTGCTTTGTGCCTAGTGCTTAGCTGGAAGAATTTGGACAATTTTATGCAGATGTCTTTTGGGTTGAGCCCTGTAGACACATTCATAATCATTAAGGATGTGCTTTTATTTTCTTCATATCTGTATACTTCTTAGGGTTTTTGGGATTTTTTTGTGTGTGTGTTTTGCATTTGTGTGTGTGTGTGTGTGTGTTTTATTTTGGTTTTTAGGGGGTTTGGGGTTTTGTTTGTTTGTGTGTTTGTTGGTTTTGTTTTTTTCATAAATCTTCTCTCCAAAGAGAATAAATAACTTTTTTGCTCATATAGTTTAAAATTGAAACATCTTATAGCTGAGCTCATAGCTTTTCATGTTACAGACTACTATACTCATATGGATACAGCACTTCTTCAGCTCTTAGCCTCATTTATATACCTTTGTTGTGGTAACTATCTCAACCATCAACATTTAGTTAATCGCTTAGGGTGTTATCAATCAAAAAATACAGAGAACAAACTCTGATGTAAAATTAAATAATATAGTGGTTGCATTGTTCCATTTTTCAACAGTTTAATATCTTCTTTCTTCCTGTGGTGTGGGACTGTAGTCTTTCAACTCTTCGTGCTCTAAAGATCTCAAGGTCCTGACACTATAAAGAATAATGTCAAATCTTGACACAGCTAGGAGGTGAATGCAGGATCAGGATGGTCGAGTGTAACCACAATGACATTATGTCACAGTAGGTCATTTCTGAGGTGGATGGTGTGACAGAGTGGTGAAGCAGCAGTGTAAGGTTACAGCCTGCAAGCGGTAAGTGCCCGAGCTTTTCAGTTAGCACTCAAAATCAAACGTACTGTTCCTTCTGCAGATTCCCTTTTTCTGTGTTTTCTGAAATTTTATTAGATTTTATTAACCTTATAATTCGACAGTTTTGTAGTTTACTGAGGAGGCATGATTAATTTATTGCATTGGCATGGACATACTAATTGAATTGCTTATTCTGAATTAAGTTCAGGGGTTACCATAATCATGGAATATCTCTGAAATGATGGTACCAACTATTTATTCCTGTTGATTGATTTTTAATAATACACATTGAAGGAAAGTAGAAACTCCATCTCCCTGGTAAAATTAAAGAAACCCAGCTGATACTCTTAAGTGTACATCAGCTTGTTCCCCAAAAAGACCAATCAGCCCTTTTCAAATTAGCTATTGGTTCTTACATGTAAAAGACAAGTGGATCAAGAACAACAAAAACCACAGTGAAAACGCACCTCTGAATGTGCTGCAGCGTACGCATTGTGTTCCCATTGTGTTGGAGAATGACAAAAAAGAAATTACCAATTGATTCTGACATATGCAAACCAGTAGCAGTTCTATCCCTTATTATCAGCAGTGTACATAAAAATGCAAAGTACGGATTCGCATTTTCACAGATTCATAGAATGCTTTAGGTAAAAGGGACCTTGAAGATCATCTAGTTTGAACTCCGCCTGCTATAGGCAGGGACACCTTCCACTAGACCACATTTCTCAATGCTTCCTCCAACCTGGCCTCAAACACCTTCAGGGAGAGGGCATCCACAACCTCCCTGGACAAACTGTTCCAGTGTCTCACCATCCTCACTGTGAATAATTTCTTCCTAATATCTAGTCTGAACCTACCCTCTTCAAACTTCAATTCATTCCCTCTCATCCTATCACTACAAGCCCTTATAAAAAGTCCATTCCCAGTTTTCTTGTAGGCCCCTGTCAGGTACTGGAAGGCTGCTATAAGGTCTCCCCAAAGCCTTTTCTCCAGGCTGAATAGCTCCAATGTTTGCAGCCTGCCCACATAGAGGAGGTTTTCCAGCCCTCCAATTATCTTCATGGCCCTCCTCTGGATCCACTACAGCAGTTCCATGTCCTTCTTATGCTGAGGACCCCAGAACTGTATGCAGTACTCCAGGTAGGGTCTCAAAAGAGAAGAGGGGTAGAATCACCTTCATCATTCTGACTTCTTTTGATGCATGTCCAAAACCATCAAAAGAACTTGACCACCATGTATACATTACTCCTGTATGCAGCACAGATAAGCTGCAAATGGAAACTTTCTTAAGCAATACGTTCTTGTTTCTGCCAACGGTAAGATTTTCAGTTTGCATTTGTGCTGGTTTGAGGCTAATTGGAATATT
>VWZE01015979.1:32143-55753 GCA_013396675.1 Eubucco bourcierii
AGCTAGGACTAAGTGCCTTCTGCAGTGTGGTTTCTTGGTGAAACGTGACAGAACTGGCACACTATTTGTTATACCAGACTTGTGGTTTCAGACCTTTTCTCCTTTTCCTTCTTCATCTAGGGAACATTATTCCTGGACATGATCTTGAACTCACTTCAGCTGCACAGGAGAACTTTCATTTTAAGATTTTCCATTCAATTTCCGAGCCTTGTCACAGAAATTCTGCGTGAATTTCCTTTACTTTCATGAAACTGACTGAAATAAAACAAGAATTAGGATGTATATGTGAGAAAAAAATAATCACTGGACAGTAACATAGAATAAATCTTCATATAGCTGAAAAGCTGCATAAGGGCTGCTGGAGGCATTGTGAGTTCACCATTAAGTGTCATATGAAGGAGTTTTCTTTGCATAGCACAGTAATGGGAGGCTGTTTTAAGTGGAGCAAAGAGATAGGCTGGCCAGCCAGTCTTGTACAAACCATGAGTGCAAGGATGATGCAGGTGTTCTGGAGTGCTCTTTTCCATTTCTTCCTCTGATTCCCCCAAAGCTGCAGAAATTATATCTATCCTTTTTCTCATTCTGCATACATGATAAAGGTTTGTTCTATTATTTACTCTATTCTATAACCTACTGTGATGGTTTGGGAGTTCCCTGCCCCCCTTCCCCCCCCCCNATGGGCCAGGGGGGTTAGAAGGAAAGTGGTTAGTGAGGTTACTCAGCAGAGAGGAGGAGGCCAGGAGCTGCTAGACAGCCCCAGAGTGTCTGCAAACCTGAGTGTCTTACCTTTGCTTTGTGTTCTTATTCTTAAACACCTCAGTAAGCCTATGAGTGCAGCAGACATCAGCAGTGTTTGCTTTTCACAGCCTATAATGTAATTTTCTCCATTAAAATATTCCAATTAGCCTCAAACCAGCACACCTACATGCTCTTGTTTTACTTACTTAAATGTAACCATATTCTCTTGGTTTCATCTCAAGAAATGTCTACTCCACAAATATTGACAATCAGTCTGGAAGTCTTGCAGACTAAACATGAAAAGAAGTTTTGTTCAGTGAGTGAAAATGCCAAAGTTTTGGGTTTGTGGTTGGGGGTTTGTTGTTTTGGTTGGGTTTGGTGAGTTCATTTGCTTTCCCACAAAACTCTCAAAGGCAGAACTCTTGAGGAACTTTATTCTGCTATGATTTTGTGTGTGAGCAAACCATGAGTGAGAAACAGGAGAGATAAATACAAGTGCTATAGACAAGGTCTAATATTCCATAGGGTAGCTTTACAAGAGATCATTATAAAACAAAACAACAAAGGAACCCACACCTGCTTTAAAGGAATAAGAAAAGAAGAGGGAAGTGGGACAAGAGGAGGAAAAGGAAAAGGGAAAATGGAAAGGAAAAGGAAGAGGAGAAGTGAAAGGAAAAGGAAGAGGAAGAGGAAAAGGAAAATGAAGAGAAAAAGAAAGAGCAAGAGGAAAAGAAAGAGCAAGAGGAAAAGAAAGAGGAAAAGGAAAAGGAAAAGGAAAAGGAAAAGGAAAAGGAGAGGGAGAGGGAGAGGGAGAGGGAGAGGGAGAAGGTGAAGCAGAAAGAAAAGTCATAGAAGTATCAACAGATTTTATCACCTATGAATAACAAATAATGTCATAAATATTGTGTCATTAATCATCTAATTAAGCATATTCACTCACCAGTCATATTATGAATACACTAGAAACTAATTACAATTTGGGCCCACCCTGGCACAGAAATATCAATAAAAGGCTTAGAAAACTCCGTGCAGATACAAATCTCAATCCCTTTGTGTTCTGGGAGTGGAGGCTAAAGGTGAGACTTGGGATTCCCAAAGACTAAGAAGCAAGACAGATACAAAGCCTAGGGCAGGACTGACACCAACATGAGTGCTTCTCCAACGCAAACCCACCTTCTGTGACAGAAGCTTGCATGTGTATCCTGCTCTCCAAAGCCACCATTCCCAGTAGTTACCAGCACAGGCGTAGCTAAGAACCTCACAGGTGACCTGCATGCCTTTTGTACTCTGAACACACATCAGAACTGTTTTAGCTTTTATAAAGTATGTGTGGGTAAATTCTGCACACAGTTCCACCAAAGCATGCTTGAAAATGTGTGCTTTAAGAAGAGTGATGAGTCAGTGAAATTTTCACCGTTAAAAAATGCCCTTGGTGGTAGTAAACTGAGCGGTGTTCAATGTTTCATTTACTTTGCACATCTTAGAGTGTCCTTCAGTTCAAATACTTTCTTAGATCAGCAAAGGTCTATGCTGTAAGTGACAGCACTGAGCTCCCTATACATGCATGAATTATTTATTCATTTCCTAAATAGATACATTAAAAAGAGAGCTATTTAGAATTTAATGAATATTAATAAGACCATTCACCAACATACCACATATATCTGTGCTAAAGAAATCAATACGGAGGTGTAGTTTATTACCAGTGTGCCTGCAAACATACAACACGGCTCCACTAGCATCAGAAAAAAATTCACTTTCAAGCCTAGAGTCACTTCATTTTCAGCCTTCTGAAGGCACACAAGGGATTTTACCAAATTGAAAGCAGAACATTACAGGGAGAAGCAAGGATTAAGAAAGGCACTGTTTGCTTAAGCCTCGTGCAAAAATTGGTCTCTAAAGGAAAAGTTAATTTCAAAGTGAGTCACATTCATGGGAAGATAAACATCCTAAACTATGGGCTGTAGATACAAATATCTACACCAGAGATCCTCAGATCTAGACTTCGTTCCACCTGCATCCCTTGCTCTAAAATTGTCTGTCTGTTAGAAGATAAACAGAACAAATTATGTAGCAGCAGACGGGCACTCTGAAATCCACAAGGAAGGAATTTTAATTGCAATCCTAAACAAAACCTTTCATTTCCTCATCAACTTTTAAAAACAAACAGAAAAATCCCCATTAAAAAAAAAACAACAAAAACAAACAAGCCAAACAAAAAAAAACCACAACCAAACAACAAAACACACCAACCCTCCAGACCTAAAAATAACCCTAAACAAACAGTTGAAATTTACTTTGGAATTTGTACATTTCACAGAATCATAGAATCACCGTGGCTGAAAAAAGACCATTAAGGTCAAGTCCAACCATTATCTAACTCTGGAGGTGTTCAAGGTCAGGTTGGATGAGGCCTTGAGTGACCTGTACTAGTGGGAGGTGTCCCTGCCTATGGCAGGGGGTTGGAACTAGATGATCTTTGAGGTCCCTTCCAGCCTTACCATTCTATGATTCTACAATTCTATATCCTTGACCATCCTATCTAGACAACTTTTAAATACATCCAGGGATGGTAATTCAACCACTCTCCTGGGCAGCCTGTTCTAGTCTTTGAAAACCCTTTTGGTATAGAAATTTCTCCTGATGTCCAGCCTAAACCTTCCCTGCCATATTTGATGCCATTTCCTCTCATCCTATCAGCTGTGATCTGAAGAGAGAACAATATGCTCCTTCCAGGGAGTTTTAAGGAGTGGTAAGGACTGCACTCAGTCTCCTTATCCTCAGACTATACAACCCCAGTTTCCTCAGCTGCTCCTCACAAGACTTGTGCTCTAGACCCTTCACCAGCTTTGTTGTCTTTCTCTGACCATACTCCAGCACCTTGACATATCTTTTATACTACAGCTCTCAAAACTGAACCAAGTTCTCAAGGTGGTGCCTTACCAGTGCAGTGGGCAATCATCTTTCTAGTCCTGATGGCCACACTATTCCTGATACAGGCCAGGTTGCTGTTGGCCTTCTTGGCCACCTGGGCACACTGCTGGCTCATGCTCAGCCAGCTGTGGATCAACACCATCACATCCCTTTCTGTCTCACCCACTCTGCCCCAAGCCTGTAGAGTTGCATGGGGTTGTTCTGGCTCAAATGCAGCACTCAGCACTGGACCTTGTTCGAGCCCACACAGTTGACCTCAGACCTCTGATCCCAGCTGACCAGCTCCTTCTAAAGAATCTTTCAGCCCTCCAGAAGATCAATTCTACCCCCTAACTTTTGTCATCTACAAACTTACTGAAGGCACTCTGAATGTCCTCTTCAAGATCACTGACAAAGATGTTAAACGGGACTGACCCCAGCCCTGGGAAACACCACTTGAGACCAGCTGCCAGCTGGAGTTAACTCCACTCACTACCGTTCTCCAGGCCCAGCCACCCAGCCAGTGTTTGATCCATCAGAGTTTATACCCATTCAGGTGTAATTTATGACAACCTTTCTTCCACTGATCTCTGCTTTGTTTAAAGCCACAAGGTGCAGAAATCCACAGCTTTGTATTTGTTTTTCTCCCGAGTCACACAAAGTGTTTGAAAACACTTCTGCATCCAAGCTAAAGAGTTACACTAATTAACACTGACACAACTTCCCACAAAGCACTATACTGCTTTTTGGCCACGAGATAGTATCAGTGCAGCTCCACAAGCTTGCTGTAATTACTCCATCGCAAGTGGTCGATTTGCCCATCAACAAAGTGTTAGCAAATCTAATTCCTCTCTGCTATCCTGCTTTTTTCTCTCCTTGCTCCAGTGTTAAGGCCAGTGACAATATTTTGTCTTTGGGACAGATGCTCTCTACACTTCCTCCTCAGATTGACCTTTGTGTCTTCAGGTGTCATAATAGTTCATTGGCTCAGTGTCAAGATGCTAAGAAATCCTCTGGGTTGTCTAGATTTTCTTATTGCTGTCAGCAAAGGTTACAACAAGCCTTCTTGTCAGTTCCCATTAGAGAAGCCAAAATTAGTCGTGTAACACTCAGGGTGGCTCAGGTGCAGTGTGCTAAATGGAGCAATTTTATTGATACATGCGCTTTAAGGAAACAATTTTGTTGTGATCTGAGTTGAATGGATGAAGTTGACTCATCTGGCGCAGAGCAGAAATGGATGGCTGCAATAACATTAACCAGGGCTGGTTAAGTGATGCCGTGGGATTTGTAAAGTGACTCACTCACCTGTCAAATAGGGATGAGATCTCAGCGAGAAAAGATCACTGAATTCATCAGAAACTCTCACCCCACGTGTTCAGAACCTGTCACAAAGGAAGAAAAATGATCAAATAGAATGGCCAGCACTGCATCAAGGTCACAGGTATAAGTCTTGCTAGCCAAAAAACTCTGCCCAAGACCCTGCTGACATTACACATGATCAATGAGGGAAGACTTCTGACAGGACCAAGAGTCTTCCAGAGGTCACCTGGAAGAATGCATTTGTGTCTTTTTGCAGCAAATCCTCCCTGTGTTCTTGAGAAAACAAGCTCTGAGCTTTACTCACATCTGGAATAAAGGTAGAGTTAAGTCTTCTGCAATTCCAACTCAGCTGTTTCCTAAATCTGCACACTTATTGCCCTTTTTATCTTTGTGCAAATCATTTTACACTACATTATAATCCTGCAATTGGTCCCTTGTCAAAAAAATGCTGCTTAAGCATCCACAGTTTAAAATCTCTCTCCCTTTTGCCTCATTTCAGATAAAAATACCCCCTCTACTCTCTCATTTAATTTTTATTTTCTTGCTCTACAAGCTCAGCTTCAGTTGCATGCAAGGACAGAGATGGTTATAAAGTCATATCCTATATTATCTTTCATAGAATCATAGAATGGTAAGGTTGGAAGGGACCTCAAAGCTCATCCAGTTCCAACCCCCTGCCATAGGCATGGACACCTCTCACTAGTACAGGTCACTCAAGGCCTCCTCCAAACTGGCCTTGAACACCACCAGGCAGGGAGCAGCCACAACCTCCCTGGGCAACCTGTGCCAGTGTCTCACCACCCTCACTCCAAACAACTTCTTCCTCACATCCACTTGCAATCTCCCCTCTGCCACTTCAAACCCATTGCCCCTTGTCCTGGCATTGCAAGCCCTTGTCAATAGTCCCTCCACAGCCTTCCTGGAGCCCCCTTCAGATCCTGGAAGGTCACTGCAAGGTATCCTGGAAGCCTTCTCTTCTGCAGGCTGCAGAGCCCCAACTCTCTCAGCCTGTCCTCACAGCAGAGCTGCTGCAGCCCTCTCAGCATCTTGGTGGCCTCCTCTGGACCCACTCCAACACTTCCATGTCCTTCCTGTTGTGCTGGGTGCTCCAGAACTGCACACAGTACTCCAGGTGGGGTCTGAGGAGAGCAGAGCCAAGGGGCACAATCCCCTCCCTTGCCCTGCTGCCCACACTGCTCTTGCTGCAGCCCAGCACACAGTTGCTGTCTGGGCTGCACTCACACTGCAGCCTCAGGTTGAGCTTTTCATCACCCCACACCCCCAGGGCCTGTTCCTCAGGGCTGCTCTCAGCCATTTCCCACCCAGCCTGGAGCTGTGCTTGAGATTGTGCATACCCAGGTGCAGGACCTTGCAATTGGCCTTGTTGAACTTCATGAGGATTTGACAACTACAATCCATTAACACAGCTTTCTTCCACATGTGCACCTTCAGCAAACAAAGGAGACTTTCTACAGTGATTGTCACACACACACTCAGCATTGGTGAGGTTGCAACTCAAATAATATATTCAGTTTTGGGCCTATCCTTTCAAGGAGGACATTGAGGTTGAGGTGCTGGAGCACGCTCAAAGAAGAGCAATGAAGCTCGTGAAAGCTGTACAGCAAGTTTGATGTACAGTGGCTGAGGAACTTGGATTGTTTAGACAAGAAAAGGAGGCTGAGCCATGACCTTCTCACTCTCTACACCTACCTGAAAGGAGACTGTAGTAAGGAGGCAGCTGGTCTCTTCTCCCAAATAGCTAGCAACAGGATAAGAGAAAACAGCCTCAGGTTGGGAAAACAGCCTCAGCTAGGGAAGGCTTAGTTTGGATGTTAGATAAATATTCTTATTCTTATTCAAAAGGATTTTCAAGACCTGGTACAGGTTGCCTAAGGAAGTGGTGGAATCACCGTTCCCAGAAGGATTTAAAAGAGGTGCTTAGGGGCATGATTTAGTGGCAACCTGCTAGGATTGGGTTAATGGTTAAACTCAGTGATCTTAAAGGGCTTTTCCAAGAAAGAGACTTCTGTGATTCTTCCCCAGCTATGTGGCTGGCTGTGTTGCAGCCTTTGCTTCTTCCAAGTCTAACTGTGTGTAGAAGAGGTGTAACAACATAGCTTTGGCCATTAAGGCCCTCAGGGTGCTGTAGGATTATAAATACAAAGTGTTAATTACATTTATTTTAAAGTAATAAAGCACTTAAGTTTGGATTAAAAAAATCCTCCATGGAAAACATTGCTGTTTCATTTCATCCAGAGTGCCTAGAGGAGATTCTATCTCACTGCTCTCACTTACATTAAGCACTTCTTTCAGAAATCCATGGGGAATTCCCTTTACACAAGATGTGGAAGTATGCAGTGGTTTTTAGTGTAAATTGGATTAGATGAAACATGAAAATATATCAATTATTTATACTAATAAATATATATATGTGTGTGAATGCATATAATGGAATCATAGAATCATAGAATGGTAAGGTTGGAAGGGACATCAAGGATCATCCAGTTTCAACTCCCTCCCTCCCTCCCACTAGCACAGGTCACTCAAGGTCTCATCCAACCTGGCCTTGAACACCACCAGGGAGGTGATCTTTGATCACATTGGGTGTTTCTGTGCTCCACAACCTCCCTGGGCAACCTGTGCCAGTTTCTCACCACCCTCACTGCACACAACTTCCTCCTAACATCCAATTTCAATCTCCCCTCTGCCACTTCAAACCCACTGCCCCTTGTCCTGTCATTACCCTGTCAATAGTCTCTATATGAATATATATGAATAAATATACATATGAATGATTCATACATACACATACATATATATACAGACCATTTAATAAGGAGATATCTTTTCTTGTCACTAAAGAATTTAAAGACTTTCAGATGAAGCACAGTACATTTAATGTAAAGCTGAAGAGAGTGCTCAACCCAGTGCCTTTTCTTTGGCAGCAGTTTCATTTTTCCTGCCTGAAGTGGAGTGAACACATATTCTTGTCTTGTAATGTCCACTCCACAAACATCCCACATCAGCTGTTATCTGGGAGTCATTAATGACTTATTTTGCTTTGGCCTAAGACATTTCCATCATTTTTATTCATTCAAAAACCGACTCCAGCTGTGACCAAGGCATTTGGTTCCTTGTTAGTATATCCCTAGCAAATATTGCCTTTCATCTTAACAAAATCATCAGTGGCTCTGGGACTCCAGCTGAATTCTGGACGTGTTGGTCAGATAATTGGTGGCTGTTTGGAGAAAGAGACAGATCATACTCTCTGCTTATAGCTTTCATGATTGTTTGTATCTTACTTTCAAGATGTTTTGTGTATCCCATAAAGAAAAATAATGATAATAAAAAAAGAAAAAAAGAAATTTCTCTAGTTTCCTAGCCTGTATTTCTCTGATGCTAAGATTGGGTAAACGATTACCATATCTGTGGCACTTCTTCTTCAACTGAATTTTCACATAGAATGATGAAGGCAAGTAAATAAGAAAATCATAAATTGGAGTCTAGATGGAATACTACAAAACTTCTAATATGTCATACAGAAGTTTATGTGCCTTTATGTGGAACTCAAAGCAATCCATCAGATGCTTATGTTGCTAACAAAGGACTACTGGATCCCAAACTAACAGAAAGGGCATTCTCTCTACTAAAAATGTGTTTGGTTATTTTGAAAACTGAAAATTTGCAGCATCTGAACAAGGAGCAGAAGTCCTATTTGGATCTCTGAATCTTAAATAGCATGGAGGGGTCTTAAGAAATGGGTTGAAAAGCAGTGAAGTCAGTGTGTGGGTATATAGCATAGCATGATCTTAGCTTTGATTTCATTGTCCTGGTGATCAAAACCCTTGACAAGCTGTATTGCTTCTCTAAGGTGCCTACAAGAAAGCTGGGGAGGGGTTTTTTAGAATATCAGGTAGTGATAGGACTGGGGGAAATGGAACAAAGCTGGAGGTGGGGAGATTCAGACTGAGTGTTAGGACATTCTTCAGCATGAGGGTGGTAAGAGCCTGTAAGGGATTGCCCAGGGAGGTGTTGGAAACCTCAATCCTGGAGATGTTTAAGACCAGGCTGGATGAGGTTGTGGACAGTCTGATCTAGTGTGAGGTGTCCCTGCCCATGGCAGTGGGTTTGGAAACGGATGATCCTTGTGGTCCCTTCCAACTATGACTGAATCCATGAATCCATGATTCTATGATTCAGATGAAGTTTTGTTTTCAGAGACATTAAAAACCCAGTATTCTTACAGGGCTGTTCTTTAAATGAAGCTAAGATTTTGTAGGGACCACAGTACGAGAGGGATATTGAACATGGAGCGGGTCCAGAGGAGGCCACGAAAATGCTGAGAGGGCTGCAGCAGCTCTGCTGTGAGGACAGGCTGAGAGAGTTGGGGCTCTGCAGCCTGCAGAAGAGAAGGCTTCCAGGAGACCTTAGAGTAGCCTTCCAGGATCTGAAGGGGGCTACAGGAAGGCTGTGGAGGGACTATTGACAAGGTCTTGTAATGCCAGGACAAGGGGCAATGGGTTTGAAGTGTCAGAGGGGAGATTGAAACTGGATGTTAGGAGGAAGTTATTTGCAGTGAGGGTGGTGAGACACTGGCACAGGTTGCCCAGGGAGGTTGTGGATCACAGAAGCACCCAATGTGATTGATCACATTGCATGATTCTGTGCTCCACAAGCTCCCTGGAGGTGTTCAAGGCCAGGTTGGAGGAGGCCTTGAGTGACCTGTACTAGTGGGAGGTGTCCCTGCCTATGGCAGGGGATTGTTACTGGTTGAGCTTTGAGGTCCCTTCCAACCATACCATTCTATGATTCTATGATGCCTCAGCAGTGTTCCTAAGTCAGATTTTATGTTGCACCTATTTTCTGTCTCTGCCAACGAATAAACAAACCAAATCTAAATCAGTAAGAACTCCAGGATAAAAAAAATTTCTTTAAACGTCCAGAAATGGCTTTCCCACTGTCTGTCCAACAACACAGAGGATTCTACTGTAGTCTCAGACACCTGTGATGTGGCTGTTTCCTATGCATGTGAAGAAGTGTTGAAGTGGATCTTACTTTGGTGGCAACTGCAAATCTATAGGAAGGGTGTTTCCTGTAGTGTGAATGGGGCTACTCAGGAATGCGGAGAGCATTGCTTCCACTCCTCTGTCTACAAAGAACTTGTGATCCCAGTTTGCCTTTGGAAGATATTTGAGAAGCTATTCTGAGCTATTTGCAGCTTTTAAGCAAACTGATACAAAAGGAAGACTCTGATAATAGAAATGGTAGTTTGTGGAAGTACCAAAAGAGCTGACAGAGCTCATGCTTGTAGGAAATCAGGATGTGGAGAAACAGAAAAAGGCAATAGAGAGCATTCAACAACCCCAGACAGCTTCAGCACACAGTAAAGCTACCCCTTACACTGTCCCTGAAAGACTGAAAGACATCTTCTCAATTATAAAACTCAAGTAGTTCCACTTTGAATGAATCAAGAATTTACTTTTCTTTCATGAGGATGATCAGAAACAGCAGAAATGGAAAATTAATGCTCTGTAATGACCTCCTATCTCACTTAAACTCCAGAAGCCTTCTCACATGAGAACACTTCCACACCTATATATTTTTCTGCTTGATTCTTTCATGTAATCATAGTATGGTAGGGGTTGGTAGTGACCTCTGGAGATCATCTAGTCTAACCTCACTGCTAAAGCAGGTTCACCTAGAGTAGGTTGACCAGGATTGCATCCAGGTAAGTTCTGAATCTTTCCAGAGAAGAAGACTCCACAACCTCTCTAGGTAGCCTACCTACTCCAGTGCTCTGTCACCCTCATGGGAAACTTTTTTTTCCTGATGTTCAGATGGAACTCCCAGTGTTCCAATTTCTACAGCTTGCCCCTTGTCCTGCCACTGGGCACTACTGAAAATACTGATCCCATCCTCTTGCCTCCTACCCTTTAAACATAGCTAAGCTTTGAGAAGATCTCTCCTCAGTCTTCTCCAGGATAGAGCCCTATGTCTGTTAGCCTTTCCTCATCAGAGAGATGCTTCAGTCATCTCATCATCTATGTAGCCATTTGATGGAATCTTTCCAGTAGTTCCTTGTCTCTCTTGACCTGGGGAGCCCAGAACTCAACACATAACTCCCTTAGGGCAGAGAAGAGGGGAACCATCAAGCAACATTGACTGAGAATAAGGTTTGAGAATAAGGTCTCCCTTATTGTCCAATTGCTGGCTAGTTGGCTGACAATAAGGTCTCCACTGAGCCTCCTCTTCCTGGAGAAGAGGAACCTCATTGCTTTCTAGCAGTCAAATGAAGGAAAAAAAAGTAATGAAGACCATTTTGCTCTGGTGTGTTGGCTTTGTTTGTATGAGTGCAAGAAATAAAACCTGCATTTTCTAAAACTGGAGGAATGTCTATGAGAAGCTCAAATAAAAGAAGCCAAATGCTTCATATCAGGGACATATATCAGTGGTTTGCAGTGTGCAATATCTTGCTGCCTACAGCTACCTGAAGGGAGGTTGTAGCCAGGTGGGGTTGGGCTCTTCTCCCAGGCAGCCAGTGACAGAAGAAGAGGACACAGCCTCAAGCTGTGCCGGGGCAGGTTCAGGCTGAATGTTAGGAAGAAGTTCTTGACAGAGAGAGTTATTGGCATTGGAATGGGCTGCCCAGGCTGGTGGTGGAGTCCCCATCCCTGGAGGTGTTTAAGAGGAGGCTGCATGAGGCACTTAGTGCCATGGGCTAGTTAATTAGAAGGGTTAGGTGATAGGTTGGACTGGATGATCCTAGAGGTCTTTTCCAACCTGGTTAATTCTGTGACTCTGTGAAAACTTCAGACATATCACACTGTCAGAAAATGAGCAGTGTTCTATCTCAGCAGATTTCATACATGTCCTTGGTACATGTTCTTCTGTTATGGAATTGCATAACTCCTACAACGTGGAAACATAATCAGCAGATTCCTCATGCAAGATAGGGGTCCAGACTAGTCTTTAGAATGTGGTTCACTAAGTGGATTTCATTGTTGCTGCTTCTGATTTTCTTCATATTTTTTTCCTGAAGGAGAATGTGACATTTCAATATCCTTTACAGAAATAAAGCACATATACCTGGTAGTTTTTGAAATACACATTTTACAGAACAAACTGTAACCTCCTTGTTTAAAGCTTTCACATCTTACTCAAAAAAAAAAAAAAGAGTTTTTTAAAACAAATCAAATATTAATGCTTAATAAGAAAATAGTGAAAATTGCAAAGTTCAATTTTTAAAAAATATGAAGTGTTAAAACCTAATTACTATTAAATATTCATGGTTAAATTATTAAAATGGTTATTAAACCCACAAATGTCTAAGTCATCAATTCACAGGCTCTGCACAACATAGCTTCACCAAATATGATTTTTTTTTTTAATTATAATATATATTATTTGTTTTTTAGGAAGGCTCAGTGATTGCAGAGCTCCTGTTGCATCGGGTCATGTATCTGCCACATGACAAAGGCCAGGCTGGTCTCAAAGTTATCTGCTGCCTGAATCATAAAAACCCTGCCTGCTGAGAACGACAGTCATGACCCTAAGCCAGCGAGGGATCCATATTTCTTCCCCGAGTTGTTTCTCATGCAGCAGTGTATGGAGCATAAATGAATCCCATTTATCTGGTTGGGCCTCCTGACAGCTGCTTCCACTTTCTGGTAATCTATATTACTTTTGAAATAACTGCAATGAGCCATTATCTTGCAGACTGACAGCACTCTGTTTTTGGAAGGCGATAGAAGGCAGCAGCAGTATATTTGCCTTTTGAATCTAGCTCCCTGACTGAGAGCAAAAGCCTACAAAGCAAATTATGAAGCAAATAGATGCAGAGCTCCCAGTGTAGCTTTCCATCAGTTTTTTAACTATTGTCTAGTTCAATTTAAAATAAAGACAAGAGACCTGTGAATGCCATGTGTACATTTCAGTATCGTGACAATCTTTCCCATTGTAGAGTTACAGCAGTGTCAGAGACTGAGGCAAACGTGTCCCAACAGCTCAGAAAAACTTGGGTTTGAGCTGAATTTCTGAGAAATGCTAAGATTCATGTTTACTTTTACCCTCCCAAAAACCCCCTCCTGCATCAGCTCAGACCCTGTCATGGAAGATCCATGTCCTGGTTTACCTAGGCATGAGCCCATGGTTCCCTTCCCTCTGTCAGGAGGAAGGGAAGCAGAGCACAGAAGGTAAGACATGGAGACACCCACCTTGAGGGACCAAGGCTTCCCAGACTTGTTCCTCTCAAAGAAGGGAAAGTGAGCTCCTGACCTCACCTAAGGTGGCCACGTTTGGCAAGGTGCCATTCTGGTTGGTGGGTTTGTGTGGCCAAAGGAGCCCTGGCATTCAGGTAAAACAACAAACAGGCCCTGCCACATGTATGCTTTCACTTTTACTTAGCCTGCTCTGCCCTGCCACATGATGCTCTGCTGTGGGGAAACGTTCTGTATTAACTGGACATGTGAGCAATCCAAACTGTGCTAGCTGTTGGTTGTAAGCTAGGGAGTTTCACAGTCTCTATGAGAGGTCTCAGGAAGGGCCAAGGACACCACCTGCAAGAGGCCCCCAGAGGAATGAGAAATAACAGCCGAGCAGGAAGAACAAAAGCAAAACAAGGGGAAGATTCAAAGCAAAACAAGGGGAAGATTCAAAGCAAAACAAGGGGAAGATTCAAAGCAAAACAAGGGGCGTTCTGAACAGATAGCAATGAGCTACCCACTCGGTTCCCTCACAGCTCACCTTAAGAGCTTACACCAATTAGAGAATTCCATGAGAGTTTGCATCTGGGTGATTTGGGCCAGCTGCTTGGGACAACAGCTTGTCCTTAATGATTTGGGCCAATTGCTTTGTAATGTGCTGGCCTGAACAGTCTGTTGGAAGGGTATATAAATGCATGTTCATGTTCAATAAAGAAGCAAGGAACAGAGGCCTAAACCGTATTAGTATGGTGTCTTGACTCTGAGGCACTCTTGGATGTATCATATTGATATGGGCTGGTGGTCTCATCTTGCCTCATCCTTCACCCCATCCCTAGTGGTTCCGGGCATTGTGCGGGTCCCACCCATCTGATAACTCCGCAACATGGGTTTAAAGTGGCAGAGGGGAGATTTAGACTGGATGTTAGGATGGAGTTCTTCACAGTGAGGGTGGTGAGACACTGGAACAGGTTTTCCAGGGAGGTTGTGACTCCTCCCTCCCTGGAGGTGTTCAAGGCCAGGTTGTATGAGGCCTTGAGTGACCTGTACTAGTGGGAGGTGTCCCTGCCTATGGCAGGGGGCTTGAACTGGATGAGCTTTGAGGTCCCTTCCAACCTTTCCATTCTATGATTCTATGACATTCAGGTGACCCCAACATTCTGGACATGCAACACTTGCTTTGCCTCCACTGATTTCAAGACTTCGACAGAACTCCCTTCAAGTGTTTGGGTACTGTCTGATACTATTTTGGGAGTAAATATTCAAAGCCTCTCTTTAAGAAATCTTGTAACTAGATTCTATTGTGCATTTCTGCCTCAGCAGCAGAAAGGAGTCTCTCCAGTCCCCTGGTGGGCAAGAGGTGTAGCTGAAACTAAGAACCTCTTTCCAGTTTTAAATTTCATGTTAGCATTTGCTGGTGATTTCTTAAAGTGTTCCAGTTTTACCTGTTTCCTGGCTGCATAAGCATCCAAACCCTGTGTTTTGAACACTGTAAATAAGATTTCTGGCAAGATTTAATGTTAATAAGCAATTTTCATAGTTATTATCAATCTTCACCCTGATATAAAAATTAATATCTATTATTGATTTTGTGTAATTCGTAACAGACCCACAAGAGATCCCCAATATGCAATGACTGGACAAGAGACCAACCAGGAGAACGCAGAGGGAGCTGGGGAGGCTTGTTTTGAGATGACCTACCTGACTGCACAGCTTGTATGGGCTGAAAGATCATCCTTCTGGACCACCACATCTGGAAATGACCTCATGTCACCTAGGACACACAGAAGGTGAAGGCTTCCTGTTGTGAAAGGTGATGCTAATTCCAACCCAGCCCAGCAGCTCCTGGTTTATCGACACCAGTGACCATACTGGAGAAAACAGATGGACAAGGTGGGCCTCAACCCTGGGAACCCTTTACCACCCTGAGCATGCCCAGCACCTCTGGACACTGGGCCTGTGTGATGGTTTGAAGGTTACCTGCCCCCACACACAATGAAATCACCCAGATTAGTCTCAGCTGGCTGGAAGCTAAGGACTGAAGGTCTATTTACAGCTTAGCACAATGTACAAGCAGAGAGACATACAATAGACAGTTATACACAAGTTAAAAGTCATACAGAAACACAAAATCACTCTAAATCAATCAGAGTGCCAGGAGGATCACAACCCAAACCTCCCTCCCACATTTCCCCCTCTTTCTCTCCCTTCATAACCAGATCAATCGCCATATAGCACAGGTGATAAATCTGGAGACATCTGAGGTGAGATGTCAAAAAGATGCCAAGGAGATGAGAGGAAAAAAAGGGTCAGGTTGGATTAGAGTTAAGCCAGAAGCAACCACAAACTGTCAGAGTGAAGGAGCAGAACAACAACTGAGAACTCAGAGCAGTGTGTGAGCAGTGAGTGTCTGAGCTATATTCTGACTGGTTACATTTCTCAGCAGAAGAATGAGTGACAGAGGTTATTGTTGTTGGTTTTCCTTCTTCTCACAGGATTTAATTTGTCTCAGTAAAAATATTCCAATTAGCCTCAAACCAGCACATCCTAGCTAAGCAAATCACTCCTGGAAAATGCTAAGTGATTCTTAGAGAAATATGCATATCATATGAGGCAACCAGGTAAAAGAAGAGCAGCCTTGACCTGCAGGCAGAACATTCCCCACCCACTCCTCAAACGGACATTCAGGACACCAACTCACTCCAGAGTGGCCTCTCTTCTCTCTGCATGGGAGTATTCATTTTCTTTCTCTTTTCTCACCCACCTCTCTTACTCTCTCCCTCTCCCCCATCCTTATCCTCATGTGTGCACGTTCTGTGAACACAATAAAGCCACCCTATGCGTTTGACACCACTTCTGCCTTAATTCTGTGACCAAGAACCCGAGCCTCCCACCCCCAGAATTCCTCCAGACTGGGACAAGCAAGCATGAGCTCTATGAACACCCAGCATATAAAGACTGCTCATTCCGTGAGGTAAGAATTGGAAGTTGGTAAAAAAGATATAAGTAATGTATAAATGTGCTTTTCTAGCTTGTCATAATGAAAGCTTCCTCTGAAAGGAAAGTCAGGGGCCAGATTGGGAATGCTTTAACTAGCCCACAGATTTTTAGGGACTGAAAAAAAAAAAAAAAAGTTTTTGTTCCTGGGCATCGTTATCTTTGAGCTGCCTGGCACATGACAATTTTTACAGTGATACATTAGCACAGAGCAGTATTTGGAGCCTTCCTGTGCAGTGCTCATTAAACTTTAATGAAACACCATTTCCAAAATTCACTGCCAAATGCACTTACCCTACAAATGTCACTATCAGCAATTTTACACACACTTTTGGCTGAGGGGAAAAAAAGTAGGTCCAAGCATTTCCATCCTTTTATCACCTGAGAAAGGTCAGCTACAATATAGCATTTATCTGAGTACTCCCAGTCACTTGGACTTGGTTCTACCCTTTCTGCCCTTGATTCTGCCTAAATTCTCCTACCGCTTGGGGTGGTTCCACCAAACTGAAATTGAGCTTGATGAACTTTACAGCAATCCCCAGAGGAGGGTCCATTATGCACTTCAGTGCCCTTATTTATGGGAGTGATGGCTTACATGCTTTTTCTAAATAGAAATAAATAGTTTGGCACTTGTTTTTTTTTGGGGTAATAATTTGAAGTGATCTAGTGGGTTTTCACTTACAGTGCACATGCAAAAGTGTAAGCAGTGAGGTAGGAGACTTAGCAAACACTTTTCCAACCCTTATAGACACAAGAGAAGGCTTCACATGAAAACAAAGAATAGAGAAATCATGCTTTAGAGAATAATTAATGTCTTAGCCTACTCTCCATAAATAAACTCCTTATTGACAGCTCATTTCTCAGCATCTTTCTCCTGCATATGATTTTCCCTGATGATAAATACCCTTCCAAAGAGATGAGAAATACTGCACAAGAGAGTGGAGTATAGAAATTCTGCTCTTCATTTCTGCATTAACATTATCACCCCTTTACTCTGCTCTCCTCAGACCCCATCTGGAGTCCTGTGTGCAGTTCTGGAGCCCCCAGCACAGGAAGGACATGGAAGTGTTGGAGTGGGACCAGAGGAGGCCACCAAGATGCTCAGAGGGCTGCAGCAGCTCTGTTGTGAGGACAGGCTGAGAGAGTTGGGGCTCTGCAGGCTGTAGAAGAGAAGGCTTCCAGGAGACTTGGAGTGGCCTTCCAGTATCTAAAGGGGGCTCCAGGAAGGCTGTGGAGGGACTATTGACAAGGTCTTGCAATGCCAGGACAAGGGGAATGGGTTTGAAGTGGCAGAGAGGAGATTTAGACTGGATGTTAGGAGGAAGTTGTTTGCAGTGAGGGTGGTGAGACACTGGCACAGGTTACCCAGGGAGGTTGTGGCTGCTCCCTCCCTGGAGGTGTTCAGGGCCAGATTGGAGGAGGCTTTGAGTGACCTGTGCTAGTGGGAGGTGTCCCTGCCTATGGCAGGGGGTTGGAACTGGCTGAGCTTTGAGGTCCCTTCCAACCTTACCATTCTATGATTCTATGATTCTAACCAGATGAGTTCAACAGTGGGGTAATGATTCTAATTTCTGTACTTGATTTACTTACAGATAAAAAATCTGTGGCCATCAACCTGCTTTGGAAATGGTAGATATGGAAGCAACTCTCAGCTCCACTCAGTGGCAGTGAGGTTAGCTGTATTTTGTTCCATTCCTTCACTCTGCAGTGCCTGAGAAGACACAGTGGCTGCAAATTTTGTTCAGATCAGGAATATCAATGTAGATATGAGTCTAAATAAACACCCAACACATCAACAGTATAACCATTCTGACTGTCATATTGTGCTACTGGAGAACAATGATATGCTGTGTGTAGAGGAGGTACAAGAGGAGCATGAGGATCAGAGGCCTGGACCATGAGGATCAGAGGTTTGGACCATAAGGATCAGAGGTCTGGACCACAAGGATCAGAGGACTGGACCATGAGGATCAAAGGTCTGGACCAACTCTCCTATGAAAGAGTTGGAGTTGTCCAGCTTGAAGAAGAAAAGTCCCTAAAGAAACTTTAGAGTGGATTTTTAGTACTTAAAGTGGACCTATAAAAAAGATGGGGACAGAAAGCAGGGCCTGTTGTGACAGAATAAGGGATGATGGTTTTACATTGAAAAAGGAGATGTTTAGAGTAGATATAAGGAAGAAATTATTCTTTTTTTTATAATGAGAGTGATGAGACACTGACACAGGTTGGTCGGGAATGTGGTAGAAGCCTCACTGTTGGAAGCATTCAAGGTCAGGTTGGATGGGGTTTTGAGCAACCTGATTTAATTGAAAGTGCCCCAGCCCATTTCAGGGGGGTTGAACTAGTTGACATTTAAAGGTCTCTTCCAAGCATAAATATTCAACTATTCTGTGTGCGGATTTTTTTTTCTTTTTCTTTTCTTCTAGGACATTAGCATGAAGAGAGGAATTCAGTAAGTTGGCTCATTTTTACACTAGATACCAGTGTGACCTGCATTTGCTGCACATCAAGTTAAAACAACAAAGGAAGCAGAGCATTTTCCTCTTTTTGTCATTCTTTTTCAGAGTCAGTTAAAAAGACACTGCCAAAGGGAGCATATTTTGTACAGTGTATCTACCTGTTCTCCCTATGCCTCATGTAAAAGTTCCACGTTCAACACTAGAGGAAGTTTTGTTTCCATTTCTTCCTGCTTGCAGAGAGTTGCAAGCAGAATTTCCTCACTAGAACCTAACATCCTTCTTTGCTCAGTCTTTTTGTTTTGTTTAGTGCCATATATTTGACAGTTTTTGGGTTTGGCCTCATTATGTTGTGAGCTTTAAATGCTGAAGTGCACTGAAACACACTGAATGTGCTGGCTTTCCCTTTCTGCATTTAAATACCATCTGCATTAGGATAGATGCTTATGATTCTTCAGCACTTTTCTGCCATCAGTGCTTTACATTACCTTGCTCAGCATAAATTAGCAGCAGAAGCAGCATCGTTTTGATGAAGTCCCTAGTGTCACCCATGTTGCCATAATAATTCCTTTGCTGACTCCTTAAACAAATAAATAGAACAATCACTTCGTATCATCTGACATTCCCTTGCAGAGCAGAATTGTCTCCTATTATTGCTCGTAGTATTCAAATCCCTTTAATTACCAGGGATTTCATAATGGAAATCTACTTCTCTGTGCTATGGTTATGTGTATTATGCAGATAGACAGGTGAAACATTTCTAAAGGGTGAACGTTGCCCAGGAAGGCCAATGGGATCCTGGGGTGCATTAAGAAGAATATGTCCAGCATATAGAGTGAAGTTCTCTTCCTGCTCTACTTTGACTGTGAGTAGAGTCCTCACCTGGAATATTACATCTCACCATGAGACCTTACCTGGAACACTGCATCCAGTTCTGGGCTCCCCAGTTCATCAGGGACAGGGATCTACTGGAGAGAGTCCAATGCAGGGCTATAAGGATGATGAAGGGACTGCAGCACTGCCTGGTGAGGAGAGGCTGAGAGCCTTGGGGCTGATTAGTCTGGAGAAGAGATGACTGAGAGGGGATTTAATAAATGTTTATAAATACATGAGGGCTGGGAGTCAGGAGGGAAGGGACAGGGACAGCCTCTGCTCACTTGTGCCCTGGGATAGGACAAGGAGCAATGGAGGTAAACTGCAGCACAGGAAGTTCCACCTCAACATGAGCAACAACTTCTTGACTGTAAGGGTCCCAGAGCACTGGCAAAGGCTGCCCAGAGAGATTGTGGAGTCTTCTTCTCTGGAGACTTTCAAGACCTGTTTGGATGCATTCCTGTGTGACCTGAGCTAGATTGTTTGATCCTGCTCTGGCAGGGGCGTTGGAGTCAACAATCTCCAGAGGTCCCTTACAACCCTTAACATCCTGTGAGCCTGTGAATTGGTGTGGGTTTTGGTTTTTGGTTTTTGGGGTTTGGGGGTTTTTTCTGTTTGTTTGGTTTTGGTTTTGTTTTGGTTTTGTTTTTTTTTTTTTCCCAATAGCAGGCTGTGTTCTACCATCTCACAGTGTTAAAAAAAGGATACAAATGAAACTACAGGAGAAGATCATATTCCCCCACAAAAAAAATAGATATATTGGTACACAGAGTGCTGTGTAAGACACAAAGAGACTAACATCAAAAGATGCAATTTCAGGCAAGCTGCTAATGTTACCAACCATAAATGTATTTTAAGAAAATCCTACTGCTTTTCACTTTCAGTTTGTAGGATAAATCTGCTGCCAGCTTTCTTCTAATGCAGAAAATAAACACCTCTATCACTTAAAATGCTTTCTTCAAGCTTAGATTTACATCTTCAATAACCTAATTCATGCATTCCTTTAATCTCACTAGACCAAGCTGAGAGATGCTAACGAAGCAAAGTGTACAAAACTGGGGATTTAAATACACAGATATTACAACATTCTTTTGCAAATCAAAAATCCCATATTTAGGTGCCTGTCTAGGTTTAGCATCTAGCTGATGTATTTCACATAGCAATGAACCATATTATGAGAAACAAACTCGGTTTTATCTTCATTGTAGCTATCTTTGATAGGTATGTGAATGTGGTTTACTCACAATTACACTCGTCTGAGCTAGAACAGAACTAATTCTGTTCCATGATTTCACTTTCCAGTTCAGTCTCTCCTAAGCAAATGCACTTTCTGAGGTTAATGACATATTTTCACACTCAATGTCTGCTTCCAGAAGTGAAAATTCTTAATGTTTGTAGTTACTGGAAAATGTCTCTTGCTTATATTTGTTCCTGTGGAGAACAAGATCACTTCTAAATCTTGTGTGCCCCATTGGGGTGCTCTAAATTAAAAGGCCATACTTGAGGGAAGAGTGGACAGGACAGGTAACTCTACACTGACTAACAATGGAGTCCATTCTGTGTAGGTCATGTTTGATATAAAGCCAAAGGATCACAGAGGTCAGAAATCTTCTTCAATGTCTGGCATCTGAAGAGGACTTGTTCCATTTTGCCTTTGATTCCAATTTGTGTGTTCCCAAATCCAGTTCCAGAATCCATCTCTGAATCTGTTTGCTGTCTGTCGCTGAGTCCGGCCTGGGACTAGACTACCTGTGCCTGCTAACAGCAACATAATTGCCACCAAAAGGGTTGGGTTCCATACTGGTTTGTATATATGTGTATCTGTCTAATTATTTTCATTAAAGCTGATCTGTTTTCCAGTCCATGGAGTCTCTATCCCTTATTCCATTCCAACCATCCCAGCCCTCACACTTGACAGCAAACCTACTGAGATTGCTCTTACCACTCACACTGACCTGCTTCTTTCTACAAGTACAATGCATCCTGAGTTTCCATCCAAAGCAACAGAGCACTGCCAGGAAAGGTGTGATAGCTTCTGTTGCATCCTCTAAAGGTGGATGGTGAAGCTGGACTACCTAAGTTTATCATTTCTCATCTCTCTGATGTGTCTGTAGACTATTTACAAGACTTGACCTGGCAAATTTCCAGTATTACAACACAAAACTTCAGAGATTCATGACTTATCCTCTGCTTTTCTGACATCTACACCGAGCTGGCTAATAATTCTCCAACCTATCCTTTACCTACTTAGTGACATATAAGATAGTTTTATTTACCAGTTTTTATTTTAGTACCACTGATGTTAATTTTGTGATGAAGTCACAGTAACAGTGGACAAGGGAAGGGCAACTGATGTCACCTACCAGGACCTGAATAAGGCATTTGACTCTGTCCCACATGGCATCCTGGGCACCAAACTGGAAAAACATGGACTGGATGTGTGGAGCACTGCTGGGTAAGGAATTGGCTGGATGGTGGCACCCAGAGAGTGGTGATCAAGGGCACAATGTCCACCTGCAGACCACTGCCAAGTGGTGTGCCTCAGGGGTCAGTGCTGGGACCAGTGTTGTTTGACATCTATGTCAGTGCCATGGACAGAGGAATCAGTGCACCCTCAGCAAGTGTGCAGATGACACCAAGCTGTGTGGCACAGTCACTTGCTAGAGGGCAGGGATCCATCCAAAGGGACCTGGACAGGCTGGAGAGGTGTGCCCAGGCCAACCTGATGACATTCAACAAGGTCAAGTGTAAGGTCATGCACCTGGGTAGGCACAATCCCAAGCACAANTGGAGTGGGTCCAGAGGAGGCCATGAAGATGCTGAGAGGGCTGCACCAGCTGTGCTGTGAGGACAGGCTGTGAGAGTTGGGGCTCTGCAGTCTGGAGAAGAGAAGGCTTCCAGGATACCTTGGAGTGGCCTTGCAGGGTCTGAAGGGGGCTCCAGGAAGGCTGTGGAGGGACTATTGACAAGGTCTTGCAATGCCAGGACAAGAGGCAATGGGTTTGAAGTGGCAGAGGGAAAATTTAGACTGGATGTTAGGAGGAAGTTGTCTGCAGTGAGGGCGGTGAGACACTGGCACAGGTTACCCAGGCAGATTGTGGCCGCTCCCTCCCTGGAGGTGTTTAAGGCGAGGTCGGACGAGACCTTGAGTGACCTGTTCTAGTGGGAGGTGTCCCTGCCTATGGCAGGGGGTTGGAACTGGTTGAGCTTTGAGGTCCTTTCCAGCCCTACCATTCTACGGTTCTAAATTCATTATCAGAACATTCAGACCAGGATTTTCTTCTAAAATTCCTGGTTACATTTCACAGAACCACTGAACATTAGGGATTGGAAGGAACCTTGAAAGATCTTCCAGTCGAAGCCCCCTACCAGGGTAGGATCACCTATAGCAGATCACACAGGAGTGCATCCAGGCTGGTTTTGAATGTCTCCGGAGAAGGTGACTCCATGGGCAGCCTGTGCCAGTGTTTGTCAACCTCACAGTGAAAAAGTTTTTCCTTGTGTTCACCTTCTATGATCCAACTTGCCCCAATGCCCCTTGTCCTACCATTGGGCATCTCTGAGAAGAGTCTGGCTCCTTCCTACTGACACTCACTGACAGTCTACCTTCACTTAACGTACTACTAGTGATCAGAAAATCCACCCACACATTGGTTCTCCTGCTTTTCCCAGGCAGAAGACCTCTCTCTTAAACCCTTCTCCTTTTGTGATGGAAAGACTTGGATCCATCTCTTTGAAGTACTATTTGTCTATATATTTAATAACTGTACAGAGGGGAAACCAGCAGCATGAACTCATCTATTTTAAAATCAGGATACCTAAAGACAAACAGTCAAGCTATTGGCAATACCTCTCTGCTTTTTCTGAAGTGATTTACATTGCAGAACTTGTGTTTCCTCTATATTTTTTTTAAATCAAAAAACGGCATTCCCACTGCAGCCTTAAATCACAGGTGCTCCAAAAATATTCAGACCCAAGCACCTGCATCATTCTAGAGATACAGTCAGTTATTAGGACTTGTCAGATTAAAAGTTGCATTAATTATTCATTTATTTTGCCACACATACTTAATAAGTACTTTTTTTTTTTTTTTTTTTTTTTTTCTTAAAAGAAAT
>VWZE01015979.1:55774-66861 GCA_013396675.1 Eubucco bourcierii
TTTTTTTAATCTTCATGTTGCAGGAGATTATTGAATGGTCTGAAAGGAAGGGAAAACCACCAGATTTCAACACAAAGCGGAAGTTATGTTTGTGGGTTTGGATTTTTTGGGGTTTTTTTAGCTCAAAATACAAATTAAGGGCAGGATTCAATCTATGTGAACTATACTAAGAGACTGGCCCTCACATTCAGTGAATGTAAACTGACACAGCTGAACTGAAATCAGTGCAATAACAGGGATTCATACTAAGAGACCAGATGAGAACAAACACTAACTGTACCAACTAACTATACTATACAATACTAAAATGATAATTAAGACATTGAAATATTCCTTTCCACTACAATAGTGGAAGCAGAACTATATCACAACTCTTTGGTTACCATTATCCATCAATAGGCTAGAAGGGGATGTAAGTATATAGAATCAGAGAGTCATTGAATGGTTTAGGTTGGAAGGGACCTCAAGGTTCACCCAGTTCCAACCCCCTGCCATAGGCAGGGACACCTCCCACTAGTACAGGTCACTCAAGGCCTCCTCCAACCTGACCTTCAACACCTCCAGGCAGGGAGCAGCCACAACCTCCCTGGGCAACCTGTGCCAGTGTCTCACCACCCTCACTGCAAACTTCCTCCTGACATCCACTTTCAATCTCCCCTCTGACACTTCAAACCCATTCCCCTTGTCCTGGCATTGCAAGACCTTGTCAATAGTCCCTCCACAGCCTTCCTGGAGCCCCCTTCAGATCCTGGAAATCCACTCCAAGCTCTCCTGGAAGCCTTCTCCTTTCCTGGCTGCAGAGCCCCAACTCTCTCAGCCTGTCCTCACAGCAGAGCTGCTGCAGTCCTCTCAACATCTTGGTGGCCTCCTCTGGACCCGCTCCAACACTTCCATGTCCTTCCTGTGCTGGGGGCTCCAGCACTGCACCCAGGACTGCAGGTGGGCTCTGAGGAGAGCAGGGCAAAGGGGCACAATCCCCTCCCTTGCCCTGCTGCCCACACTGCTCTTGCTGCAGCCCAGCACACAGTTGCTGTCTGGGCTGCACTCACACTGCAGCCTCATCTGGAGCTTTTCATCACTCCACACCCCCAGGGCCTGTTCCTCAGGGCTGCTCTTAGCCATTTCCCACCCAGCCTGGAGTTGTGCTTGGGATTGTGCCTACTCAGATGCAGGACCTTACACTTGACCTTGTTGAACTTCACAAGGATTTGGCAATGATAATCCCTTAGCACAGCATCCTTCCACATGGGCAGCTTCAACAATGAGAGCTAAAGGAGACTTTCTACAGTGATTGTCCCACACACACTCAGCCCTGGAAACTCAACCAACCTGACCTTGAATACCTCCAGGGAGGTTGTGGAGCACAGAATCACCCAATCTTTGATCACATTGGGTGATTCTGTGCTCCACAACCTCTCTGGACAACCTGCCTCAGTGTCTCACCACCCTCAACCTGTACCAGTGTCTCATCACCCTCACTGCAAAGAACTTCCTCCTAACATCCAAATTAAAAGTGTACTCCATGTCCCTTGTAAGAGATTTAATGACCATTAATGTATGTAGTTGTACAGCACGGAGTGAGAAGTAACTTAGTTGTACTTCAAAGTGCAAGCTGAGTCCTGCCTCAAGACCAAAGATTATTCTCTCTTTGGATAGCTTCATGCTTGTTAAACTCATTTAATAATACTGTGATGTTGTCTCCAGTGTAGATATTTACAGGAAATATTTTTGCAGAGTCAATGCCTGTCATTAAGTTAATGATCAGATTAGAGTACATCGAGTCAGATTTTGTAGATGCTGGCACAGGAATATATTCTTAAAATGTACAAGAGGCTTGCTTTTAGACTTAACAATAAATGTAATAAACTCTTGAAATGATTTGCTTTACTGATGTTCTAGTTTTCAGTCAACAAAGGTCTGCTAACAAAAACCCCTGAGGTCTGCTAATAAAAGCAGGGAGGTGATTGCCTTCATGATGTGGGTCATCAGCTTAGTTCTGTAACTATTAACAAAGGTCTCCTGTAAATTTTCAGCATCTTTTCCTAACTTGTGCTATTGTGCTGGTTTGAGGGTAATTGGAATATTTTAACAGAGAAAATTATATTATAGGCTGTGAAAAAGCAAACACTGCTGATGTCTGCTGCACTCATAGGCTTGCTGAGATGGGTAAGAAAAGAATACAAAACAAAGATAAGACACTTGGGCACAGACACTCTCAGGCTGTCTAGCAGCTTCTTGCCTTCTCCTCTCTGCTGAGCAACCTCACTAACCACTCTGCTTCTAACCCCCCCTGGACCATCCTCCAAACTCACCTTGCACATAAGGCAAACCCTGGGGTAAGGTAGAGGGGTGGGGAGAAGGTGGAAGGGTGGTTGGGAGCCCCTCCTGGGGTCTCTGATTTCTGGGAGGGGAGTTGTGTTTCTGTATTCCCTTTGACTTGTCTGTGTCTGTAACTATTTCTGTCTATTGTGTCTATGTCTGCTTGTCCATTGTGCTGAGCTGTAAATAGAGCTTCAGTCCTTAACTTCCAGCTGGCTGAGTCTAGTCTGGGGGATTTTACAAAGTGTGGGGGGGTAGGAAACTCTCAAACCATCACAGATATATTCTGTCTAAATGAAGCAGTTGATGTACAATGAGCTTTCTGAGAGACCAGGTCTTTGCCTTATGGGGTTTATTATCATCAGGGTTCAAGTGAACCAGTCCCAGCTTCTTGTGCCACAAAGCTCTGCTGCCTCTGAGAATACTTTAAGTTACAACACCCAGTAGAACTTCCTGCAGGTGACAGATCATAGAATCATAGAATCATAGAATGGTAAGGTTGGATGGTAAGATGGTAAGATGACATGACCAAAACACAAAAAGTTTTCTTGCTTTGAATGATGATCTCTTCTGGTTTGGCACAGCCACACAGCTGAGGGTTGGGAGAGATGAGCAAAGACTGCAGCTATTATCCTGCTAGATAAAGCAGGCTGCAGATAAACAACTCATTCCTCTGCAGGGCTGTTGTTTTGACTAGTCTATCACCAGTAGCAACACCAATCTGTAATTCAGCTCCTTGCTATTTTTCAGAAAGTTAATAACCTTTGTAAAAGAAGGTAAATGATGACTTCATATTGCAGATACAACTTCAGACAAAGCTGAGAAATGTAAACTGTGAGGTGCCAAATGAAGAAGTGGCATGGATTTGCTCACAGTTTTGGCTAAGAGAAACAAAACCAAAAGTAAGGGTCATGAAGTCCAGGAATTAACAGGAAGCAAAGCAGCTATGAAATTTCAGACTTCCACTTGTTCTTTAACTGCAGGTCAGTAGGGGTTTGCTACAACAATATGCTTTGTGATATTTCAGTTACATTGCTGGAGATGTAGATTGCATTGCAGATGTCTGTAAATATCTGAGGGGTGGGTGTCAACTGGCTGGGGAAAATATCTTTTTGGTGATCTGCACCAGTAAGCAAAGGAACAGCAGCTACGAACTGGAATATAGAAGGTTTCACCTCAACATAAAGAGAAACTTCTTTACAGTGAGTGACAGAGCACTGGAGCAGGCTGACCAGAGAGGTTGTGAAGTCTCCTTCTCTGGAGGCTTTCAGACTATGCCTGGATGCATTCCTGTATGGACTACCCTAGGGAATCCTAGCAGGATCCCACCTCCTCCTTGGCAGGGGGCTGGCACTTGACAACTTACAGAGATCCCTTTCAACCTCTAAGGCTCTGTGATTCTGTGATGTTCTCTAGCCGTATTTTATGCTGTGAATCCTCTTGGACACTGAAATTCAATGTGTACATAATTTTAAGCTATCCTGGACCTAGGTAGGATTTTGTTGTACCAGACTACCCAACATTGCTTGCAACATTTAACAGACTGACCTAGCCAAACCCCTGCATGTATTCAAAGGATTTGGTAACCTACCTGTTGAACTATCCTTAACCTTCTGCCTACAGACAGCAGCTGCACATCCTGATGGCAAGTCTGTGCCTGAAATGTACTTCAAGAGAGAAGGTCAATGTACACATGGATCCAGTATTCCAGGATCTGAAGTGGCCTACAGGAAAACTGGGGAGGGACTATTGACAAGGTCTTGTAATGACAAGACAAGGGACAATGGGTTTGAACTGGCAGAGGGGAGATTGAAAGTGAATGTTAGGAGGAAGTTGTTTGCAGTGAGGGTGGTGAGACACTGGCACAGGTTGAGGGTGGTGAGACACTGGCACAGGTTGAGGGTGGTGAGACACTGGCACAGGTTGCCCAGGGAGGTTGGGGAGCACAGAATCAAAGATCACATTGGGTGATTCTGTGCTCCACAACCTCCCTGGAGGTGTTCAAGGCCAGGCTGGATGAGACCTTGAGTGACCTGTTCTAGTAGGAGGTGTCCCTGCCTATGGCAGGAGGGTGGAATTGGTTGAGCTTTGAGGACCCTTCCAACCTTACCATTCTATGATTCTATGATTCTATACATTTTTGCAATGGGACTCTTGGCATGCCTTCATCTCAGATGCTTTTAATTTGTCTGTTTGACCTTTGCTGAAAAATGCTACAGCGAGAACTAGCACCCAAGACAGGGCAAATTTGGCAGCTGCCAGGTTCACAAGCATGTAGATCAACCATTCATGGTTCACACAGTAGATGTTTAGGAGACCACATTTATGGAATTTATTCTGCAAAGTGGGAGAGAAAAGCAACTTCAAAAGAATATTTTCTCATTAAGGCTGTTTCTCTTTTGACAGTTAGGAAAAAAAAGGGATGTAGGTCATTCAGAATTCAGAGCAAGTGAAGCAGAGCAAAATCCTCTGCAATCATTCCTTATGACATGAAATATAATGTGTGATGGCTGCTGCTGATATTGGCAGTTACATTCAGGAGGCATCTTTTCCTAAACTGTGAAGGGAAACTGAAGGGAGCATGTGAAATACCTTAGGACTGAAACATCGGCTTTGTCCTGCTGTAGCAAGCTGGCCTCACAAGATGGGAGGGATAATAGCTCTGCTTTACAAGAATAGGTGGAAATAGTGAGAAGTTGACACAAAGGTGAACTCTGCTAAGCCCAGTCTTGAGTCTAAAGGAGACTAAGTGCAGGACCAGGGGACCCGTGAGATGAAGTCCATTGGCATACTTCTCACTAATTTTTATACCAGGGATGAGTTACCCAAGCAAACCTGAAAACTTACCCACTTACAAGGCTGCTGTGGTGACTAGGCAGCAGGCTCCTCCTTCAGATGGAATTTCTGACCTGTTGGAAGGCAGTGAAGGAGAAAAGGATTTGGGGGTCCTAGTTGATGGGAGGTTGAGCAAGAGCCAGCAATGTGCTCTTGTGTCAGGAAGGCCAATGCCATTCTGGGTTGGATTAGAAGGGTTGTGGCTGGTAAGTCAAGAGAGGTTCTCCTGCCCCTCTACTCTGCCCTACCGAGGTCACATCTGGAGTACTGTGTCCAGCTCTGGTCCTCCCAGTTCAAGAGGGACATAGAACTACTGGAGAGAGTCCAGCACAGAGATGCTGAAGGGAGTAGAACATCTCTCAAAAAAAAAAAAAAAAAAAAAAAAAAAAAAAAAAAAAAAAAAAAAGAGAAAATAGGTTTCTTGAAGACATTGGAATTTCACTATAAACTGGTTGCTCATCAACATAGAGCAGATAAATGAAAGGTGACTTTTTAATGTGTTCTCAGACTTGTCAACTTGCCTTTTGAGTATTGATCAACAGGATTTCTGCAGCTTAGGGATGGAAAAGCCAATTTTTACAGAACTCCCCATCTGAAATTCTCCCAGGTTCTTCTCAGCTTTTCCGGCCTTGGTTTAGGCAATTCCCTTCACATCCCTAACTTTTTTTTTTTGTCACCTAAGAAATCCTGTCCTCAGATCCACAGGACTGTCTGAATCTCAGCAGTGATATTGCAAAGTCTCAACTGGGGAATTCTTTAAATTCTAATTTATTAGGAATGGTTAAACCCATTATTAGAAGAAAAAAAAGAAAAGTATGAAAATAAACTGATCATTTTATTACTCTCATAGCTTTCTATGCCAAACTTCACCTCAGATTAAATGTTTTTGCCCAAGTTATAAATTTCCCAATTAAAGATATGTAATAAAACTGCTGAGAAGGATGAGCCACTAGTGATATGATCTATTGGTAAATCATTTTGCTGCTGTAGGCAGTACAGGTTCTTGTACTGAAGCTTCCTGATGCGCTTTGAAGCCTGATCTTATCCATAACTTAAAATCTGTTTAATGTAGTGTGAGGGAAAAAAAAAAAATCTGCTTTTTGCTGAAGTCTTTACAAATGGATGAAAACATTGAAGTGTTATGATCTCTGGTCTTCTGAATGGACATCTCTTCCAATGATATATTTGCGTCAGTTGGCACTACCAAACAATAGAATTTCTATTACTTCGTATGGAGCACAAAGAAACTTGCCCGAGGTGACTTCTTTAAACAGGAGAAAAAGGCTCTGCTGGTTTAAATGTCTGGCATGGGGAGTGGGTCTGAGGTGATAAAAAACTCAACATGAACCTACAGAGTGTGCATGCACCCCAGACAGCAACTGTGTGCTGGACTGCAGCAAGAGCAGTGTGGGCAGCAGGGCGAGGGAAGGGATTGTGCCCCTTTGCTCTGCTCTCCTCAGAGCCCACCTGCAGTCCTGTGTGCAGTTCTGGAGCCCCCAGCACAGGAAGTCCATGGAAGTGTTGGAGTGGGTCCACAGTAGGCCACCAAGATGCTGAGAGGGCTGCAGCAGCTGTGCTGTGAGGACAGGCTGAGAGAGTTGGGGCTCTGCAGCTTGCAGAAGAGAAGGCTTCCAGGAGACCTTGGAGTCACCTTGAAGGATCTGAAGGGGGCTCCAGGAAGGCTGGGGAGGGATTATTGACAAGGTCTTGCAATGCCAGGACAAGAGGCAATGGGTTTGAAGTGTCAGAGGGGAGATTGAAAGTGGATGTTAGGAGGAAGTTCTTTACAGTGAGAGTGGTGAGACACTGGCACAGGTTGCCCAGGGAGGTTGTGGCTGCTCCCTGCCTGGAGGTGTCCAAGGCCAGGTTGGAGGAGGTCTTGAGTGACCTGTTCTAGTGGGAGGTGTTCCTGCCTATGGCAGGGGGTTGGAACTGGTTGAGCTTTAAGGTCCTTTCCAACCTTACTGTTCTGATTCTATGATCCTATGATATGTGTCAGTGAGCTGACACAGTAAGCAGAAGCAATGCTCCTTTACAGAGCTGGACATGACTGGGGAAGTACTTAGGTAGAAATTGTTTTACCTCATTTATTGCTCTGAGCAGCTGGCAAAGGCCTGGTATGGGCTGGTGGATAGACTATAAGAGTCTCTTGCCCCTGGGGTCATGTTGCAGCCTGCCTTCTTTTCATCACTTAGTGGCAGTGTAAGGAGTTTTTGAATCAACCTCTGTTTGAAAGGTTTGTTTCTTCACCGTAAACCTTTCCCCTGACTTGCAGTGGCCTAAAAGGAAAGATGATGAGGAATCCCGGAAGACTTCTCTTTCCTCTCCTGCCTTCTCTCTGTATTGCTAAGACTGTAAGCAAAGTGCTTAAATCATAGACTCATAGAATGGGTTAGGTTGGAAGTGACCTCAAAGATCATCCAGTTCCAACCCCCTGCCATAGGCAGGGACACCTCCCACTAGAACAGGTCACTCAAGGCCTCCTCCAACCTGGCCTTGAACACCTCCAGGGAGGTTGTGGAACACAGAATCACCCAATGTCATCAAAGATCACGTTGGGTGATTCTGTACTCCACAACCTCCCTGGGCATCTGTGCCAGTGTCTCACCTCCCTCACTGCAAAGAACGTCTTCCTAACATTCAATCTCCCTCTGCCAGTTCAAACCCCTTCCTCCTCCTCCCTGTCATTGCAAGCCCTTGTCAATAGTCTCTCCACAGCCCTCCTGCAGAGCACTTCAGATCCTGGAAGGCCACTCCAAGGTCTCCTCAATGTCATCTCTTCTCCAGGCTGCAGAGACCCAACTCTCTCAGCTTACCCTCACAGCAGAGCTGTTGCTGCCCTCTGAGCATCTTCAGGGCCCTGATACTATTTTGGATGTATTTAGTTTTTTACAGTCTCATGACTGAAATATGAGAGTAAAACTAGGCAAAAATAGTGGCACTTACAGTCTTGGCTACAACCATTCTGACAAGTTCTCTTTGCATTGCTATCTCTGATGCCTCCAGAAGAATATAATTGTATGATCCTGTCCACCTCTGTCTTCTGCTTTTCTGCCTTTAAATATCTCCTGAGTGAAAAACAAACACCCTGACCTAAACTCTGCATGCTGCCTCCTGACCTAAACTCTGTTCGAACTGTTAAGATCTTGCAGAAGCAAGTGAAATTATTATAAACTTCTCTTTATTGAAATATTTAAGTATTATGGATAACATTTCAAGGTGACTTGTACAGTATAACCTATGCTGGTGGAAAGGCAAACTAGCACAGAAATTGCTGGAAGCAGAGATCAGATGCTTTTGTGTTATGCAATACTGACACAAGACATTCTCCTATTTCAGTTTATATTTATTTCAATTTCAATCATTGTAGGATTGGCAATTCACAGCAAATCCAAAAGAGTTTTTTTTTTTGTTTGTTTGTTTTAATATATTTAACAACAATTGAAAGATTTAATTGTCCAAACAAAATGTGAACTGGCCTGAGCCTGCTTCCCCTCCATAATTCATGATTTACTTGTGTCATGTCATAGAATCATGGAACGGTGGGGTTGGAAGAGACCTCAAAGTTCATTCAGTTCCAGTCCCCTGCCATAGGCAGGGACACCTCCCACTAGAACAGGTCACTCAAGGCCTCATCCAGCCTGTACTTGAACACCTCCATCTTTGATCACGTTGGGTGATTCTGGACTTCACAACCTCCCTGGGCAACCTGTGCCAGTGTCTCACCACCCTCACTCCAAACAACTTCCTCCTAACATCCACTTGCAATCTCCCCTCTGACACTTCAAACTCATTGCCCCTTGTCCTGGCATTCCAAGACCTTCTCAATAGTCCCTCCCCAGCCTTCCTGTAGCCCACTTCAGATCCTGGAAGGCTGCTCTAAGGTGTCCTGGAAGCCTTCTCTTCTCCAGGCTGCAGAGCCCCAACTCTCTCAACCTGTCCTCTCAGTAGAGCTACTGCAGCCCCCTCAGCATCTTTGTGGCCTCCTCTGGACCCACTCCAACACTTCCATGTCCTTCCTGTTGCTGGGGGCTCCAGAACTGCACACAGTATATCACTAGATTGCAATTTACTTTATAAACAGTCAGTTAACTCTTTTCTATATGTCTTCTTAATTAAAACATTGAACAGACCTACCTTGAATTTGCTGTATTGAAAGTGTCATAGTAGGTTTCAATAGGCCAAAATAGGCTTATACGTATCCTGGACATGCTGGCCCAGGGATGTTTTTCTGCTCTCTCTCCTTCTGTGCTGGACTTTGGGAAAACCAAAGCCCTGGCTTCAGCTAATATGGTCAAGGTTGGCAAAGTGCCATGCTGACTGGCTAATCTATGTCCAAAGGTTCCTTAGTCTCAGGCTGTATTGATAAAAAAGGATGAGCAAGTAGCTCAAGGTGCTCTCATGTTTTATTTATGCCTCTTGCAGCTGCTGTTGCTGTCATTGTTCAACGCTACATTACATCCTGAACTGCCTCTGAACTCCTCTGCTTAAAGGTGTCCAGGTACAGGCTCTAAATGCCTGCAGGTAATCAGCCTGCACAGCCATTGTGACTTTGTGCCAAGCCCGCACATGGTATTGCATCCTGCCTGCCCCTCTGCAAGACTGCTGCTGAATGGGGAGTCAAGAGGAAGCAGGTCAGACAAAAGAGCCTGGGAAAACTCCAAAGCCACTGCAGTAACCAGACAGTGGTTGGCACAAGAGGAGCAAAACAAAATTCAGGAGGAATACAAAAGGGAAATGAGAGGGACAGGAAGGTGCTGTAACCTCAGATCATATAGAATTCTGCAAGTCAATGGAATCAGCTAAAGAAGGACAATGTTCCTTGCAGTGAGGGTGGTGAGACACTGGCACAGGTTGCCCAGGCAGGTTGTGGAGCACAGAATCACCCAACGAGCACAAATCACATTGGGTGATTCTGTGTTCCACAAAACCCCTGGAGGTCTTCTGTGCTCCACAACTCCCTGGAGATGTTCAAGGTCAGGTTGGATGAGGCCTTGAGTGACCTGTACTAGTGGGAAGTGTCCCTGCCTATGGCAGTGGATTGGAACTGGATGAGCTTTGAGGCCCCTTCCAACCTAAACCGTTCTATGATTCTCTATCTCTTATGTTCTGTTCAGCCTCTTCTGGGGACCTACATTCCCCTGGACTCTCTTTAATTCTCTAGAAAACTTTTTATTTGTAATTTAGGACCCTAGTCCTAAAACTGCAGCTGCTCTTAATTTGAATTCACACTTTTTAAGACACATTTCCTGTCAAACTCTATGCCAGTCTTGATTTGGAAGAGCTGACATCCATTGATGCAGGACAGGGCTGACAGCAATAAATGGGACAATAAGCCCTCTTTTAAAAATTATTTTTAAATATAGATGTCTCTTTTGGTGGCTGTTTTTTGCTTCATCTATGTACCCATAAAGTGCTACTAGTATCAAATTTCCCCTACTGCATTGCACAAGGGAGGATTTTATAACATATTCTACAGAATAAAATCCACAGCTTGTCAGACATTATAAAAATAATTAAGTGCTTCCAATCTGCAACTGCATGAATTAGTTGCTTGAAGAAAGAGCCCTAAGGCACTACAGGGTGTTTGACATTATCATAATTCACGAGGTGGCAAGACTGTCTTGCTTTTCTCTACACTGCCATTGGGGAGAAAAAAAAAATCAGGATTTTTATGCTAAAAAGTCTATGTTGAAAACAAGTTTGTGATGGTTTTAAAATATATACATAATATCTAACAATGTTATCACCAGTCTCAGAGGGGAGGTTTTCAGAATAGAATCATAGAATCAGCCAGGTTGGAAGAGACCTCTAAACTCACACAACCCAACATAACACCCAGCCCTAGCCAATCAACCAAACCATGGCACTAAGTGCCCCATCCAGGCTCTCCTTCAACACCTCCAGGAATGGTGACTCCACCATCTCCCTGG
>VWZE01015980.1:0-13715 GCA_013396675.1 Eubucco bourcierii
ACAGCCATGGTTACTATAGTGGTGTTATGGGTTTGTGCGGGTTTTTGTGGGTGGGGTTTTTTTTGTTTGTTTGTTTGGTTTTTTTTTGTTTTGGTTTTTTTTCCCCCTCTGAGCGCGCGCTGCGGTGAGCAGGTTGAGCGCTGTCTCTCCAAATGGCGCGGTGCTGCTGGCTCGCTCGAGTTTGTATCTCGCGCGTAACCACGGCACACCCCCTAGCTACGGCTGACGCTTCGCGCAGGCGCGTGACGGAGCCGACTCTGCTGCCCTTCCTCCCCTCTCTCCTGGTACCTCCGCGTCGGGAAACTCCCCGCTCTGCTGAAAGCAGTGACGTTAAGCGCCGGAGCTGGTCTCGGTGCCGGAGCTGTCCCGATGCCGCTGTCTCTCCAAAAAGGTTGTCTTGAACCTTGCATGTTTTTAGTGCATTTTATCTTCTGTATGTGTGTGTGTAGATATATATTGAGATATACACAGAAATACAGAGGCTGTTGTGATGGCCTCTAGCTGGTGTTGTGAGAATAAGTATCTTTTAGTAATGAGCAAGCATGGTAGACAATTTATTAACTCACCTACTAGTATACAAATGGACACAAATTAGACCTGTAAGCACTGGTCCCTATGATGTGCAGCAGGTAGCAAACAGAGATGCAATGGTGGGGTTTAAAGAAGATTTGCTCCTCAGAGTATTTAACATATAAAAAGGGCATGTTTCTTAAGAAAGGGACAGGACCATTAGACATCCCTAACCATTGGCATGAAAAAAACAAATGCAACCTGCCTAATCTGCTTTCTGGGTGCAGAAGCCCATGCACTGGTTACCCTGATGCTGTTGGACATCTTGGCCCTGCAACACAGGACACTGAGAGCTGCATGGCTTATGCATCAGTCCTTGTGGATGCTGTACCAGTGGCAGCCTGTCTTGTCTCATGTTCATCCTGAAAAAAAGACTTTTTTTGCAGACTTTCAGCCAATATCCAGTCATTTTCTCCCATCATCAATAGCCTCTTATTGTTTAACTTTGCTTGCAATTTCTTTGATGACAGCATTTAACCTAGAACTGTCTTTTCTTCAGCCTGAAATATACCATGATGTCAAGGCAGAAGCCCCTGGGATCCATGTTGTGCTGCTGGTCTGAGACAAGGTTTGTTCTTGAGTAGTCCCTTCACCTGTGTAGCAGTTTAAGAGCCAACACTATTTTATAAACGAGAGAGAGGAACTTTCTCAACATTCTTTTGAATATAGAGTGAATGAGCAAGGCATTGGTTGTAAGAAGAAAATAATGATGAAGTCTGCATTATTCATTGGTTTGCTGAGAGGGATAAAACAGCCATGTATAAATGATTTTGCTGTCTTCGCTCTCGGGCTCTGGGCACTGTCACTGTTCCTTTGCCTCTCTGACTCCTCCACACCATGTACTAACCTTTCCCTGGTAACGTGTGAGGCCCTGCTGGTTTTCTGTCTGGAGGGGAGAGAGGGGAAGGTGGCATCTGCCCAGTCTGGCTTTCTCTGTCTAGTGGGGAGGATTGGATTTCTGTATTATTTCCAAGCTGTATATAATTGTAAATGTAAATATATTTTGTATGCATGCTTGTAATATTAGCAAGCTGTAAAATATAGCTTTATCTTATTTCCAAGCCATCTGAATTGGTCTGGTAAACTTTATCTGGGGGGTAATTTTTCAAACCCACCACAACCTGGCATTGCTCACTTCTTCCATTCAGATTTCTCACACTAAGGCTCAGGTTTCATGGAAGGTTTTAAGTTCTCCAAGGATTGAGCTTTTTGTGACCTAATGCCAGGACCAAGGCCCCAGAGAGGTTTCTTCTTCCTGGCTGGCCACAGCTCTGCCTGCTCTGCAAGGGTCAGAGCAGATAGAGATGCAGAATTTTGAAAGCAGAGCAGAGAATTAAGGAAGTGTTTAGACAAGAGTTTCTTCTGCCCAAACAGACCACAAGTGTGCATGAAGGAGAGGTAAGGTCACCAGATTGTCTGAGTTTTGGGACCTGCGTGCCATGAAATACACTCCTGCAGCACTGAAGCCTGCTCCGTCTGTGAGCTGCTGGTTAGTTTCCCTAGGAGCACTTGTGCGTTGCTGAATTCACTGAAAAGACTTACTTAGGTTGTTGCATGGGGAATTAAGTGCTTGGGTAACTCTGTGGGATCTCACTGAAGACAGAAGGCCTTACTTGCCACTGCAGCTAGCAAAGCCCTATGGGTAAAAAAGCCACCTCAAACAAAAGGAAAAAAAAGTGTTTGTAGCTCTTGCAGGGAACACCTGCAGAGAGGGAAGCAGCTCTTGAAATTGCATTAAAAGCTGTGCTGGTCATGTATACACTGCAATTTCACTCAGGAAGAACAGGGGAACAAGGTAAATTAGGTGATGTTGGGATGATTTTCAGCAGAATTCTCATAATATAGTAATGAAATGAAGCTTGGCTGGAAGACTATAAAAGGGTGGGACTGGCTTTTGAATTTCCCATACAAAAATTGAAGTGAAGTAAGGGCAAACAATAAAGAGGTTACAATAACACTAAGCTGATATGATTACTGTTCAGGGAAGATGGCTATGCTGGTTGCTGGGTGACAGTCCCCTGCTCCCAGACCTCAGAGGCAGCAGAAATACCAATTATCCTGGAGGCCAAAAACAGGCACTGAGGCTGGCTCTAGTTGCAGGGGGATATTTATGATGAATACAACATTTTTTCCATTTCTGTCACCAATGTTTGCTTTCCCTAAACCTTACTTGATACCCAAAGAGTTACTCTGCCCAGTGAAAGGCTTTGTAGCACATAATCATTTTTAAAGAAGTAACCAACAATGTGTAATTCTGGTGATTAATTTTCCTTTAAATATTCTTACAAATGGAAGAATAACGAGACTTGCTCTGGTGTGCTAATTTACGAGCTAGCTGACAAGTAACAGCTTATAATCTTCCCTTAGCGTCCATGAAGTGCTTTCTGCCAAAAGTACTATTCCTTCAGATGTTTTTTAACTTGTGTAAGCTTGTTTTTTCCTCTCAGGCTTGTTAGCAAAGGATACCTTCCCACTCCAGGCATGTTCTGAAAGAAAAACCACAGTATTTTCCTCTCAGGTTTGTTAGCAAAGGATACCTTCCCACTCCAGGCATGTTCTGAAAGAAAAAAAACACAGTATGAGATAATTTCTGCACCAGAATATGACATGCAGTTTAGCTTGGTGGCATGAGGTAGGCGAAACAATCCATTTCAAGGGACACTTGGCCATCACAGCAGTTGAATATTCAATTGTAGCCACTGCCCATGAATTCAATTACCAAGGTGTCCCCTCTTTTAGTTTAGTCTTTGCAGCCTGATATGTGAAGGGCAGATGCATTCCCCTTGACAATTCTCTTTCAGTTACTCCGAAAATCTTAGTTAAAGCTTTAGTTTTCAGCATCACTCTGCTTCTGTTGCTGGCCAGTTGGTAAGGGGAAAAAAAAAAAAAAAGAGCAATTGAAAAATTGTTACATCATTATTTACTGCTGATTTCACAGAAGAAAACTGACATATGGAAACTCTATGCTCAAAATTCAATGTATGTCCAAAACCCGAAACATGGGCATAAATTATTACAGTATTTGCTTCTAGATGTGTAGAGATGACAAAATACTCAAGGAAATATAAAGAAAAGAAGCTCACTCTGCACACTCATGCTTTTTCCTTTTCCATATCCATAAAAGGTACCCATAAAAGACAGCTTCCTAAGGTGACGCTTCCAGTCTGTAGCTCTGTGGTCAGCCCAGCACTGGCATTCCAGGCACACAACTTTTCTTCAGGCAAGTATCATTTGGGAGAGAGTATCTGCTACGTGGTGCCTGCCATTGGACAATCCAGGCACTGGGACTCCTGATTTCAATGCATCTGGAGGTCAGTGCAGTATTTGGAGGAGGCTAATCAGCCTGACTCCCACATACAAATAACAGAACTGACAGGGATGAATTATTTTACCTTTTTCCCCAAGTTCAGACCACAATCTGTTCTCTTGCTAGGTCCACTTACAGAGATACAGTTTTTGCCAAATGTCCTTGACTTTGCTAGAATGTTTTCAAAATATTTACTGAATTTCAGTGTAAAGAGACACATTCTCTTGAGAAAGAACTGCAAGGAGAATAATATTAGTCTGGTGCTAGCAATGGGTAAAGCACTGAAGCAGATTAAACAAAAAAAAATTTTTTTTAAATTTACAGCATCACAGAACTGATTAAATAAATGACTTCTTTTGATATAGCACTGTTTTTGCTCACTCTGCTGATGAGCAAGGCAGCAGGAGCTGGACTCCAGTCAGCTGCTACAGAGCAAATAACGCTGTTGCTTGCACTGCCAGGAGCTCCCTGAGTTTCAGTCAGACCATCTGTGGCACAGTCTCTCCTCATTAGCACTGTCCTCATGAAGAGAGAAGACTTCAAATCTCAGCCAAAAGGTGCGTGGCTGAGTGCCTGTGACAAGCAATGCTTTCCACTTTCACTCAGGAGGGAAACTTACCCAGCATCCACGGAGACCCAACAGCACCAGGAAGCCCTCCCCTGCCTCTCGCCATATCTCATCCGTGGACAAGTCTCTCAGCCCATTCAGTTAGCTTTAATGCAGCACAGCTGACTGTCAATTACTTTAGGGCAATTCACTTGGTGCAGCCTGGAGCTAAACCTTGCTGAAATCCTAGAGAAACCTGCTGCCCATCCCATGGCTTTCAATGGCTGGGGTTGAAACATCCTCATCCTCCTAAAATTACACTCCCTTCTTCCTGATCTCGTTTATTTCCCATCACTGTGGCTATGATTTCCTCCCCCTCAAACCGTCTCTCCCTCTTACCAGCTAATCCCTCCCGAGATGTTATCAGCTGGGAAGCCGAGCGGCTGAACTCCCTGTATTACTGCTGATGCAGGCTGCCTGACAGATGAAAGAGAGTGTGAGACCCGCTGGGTCAGCTTTTACCAGGACCAGAAGAGGAAGGCTGCTGGGCTAGCTAATAACCAGAGCCAGCAGCTCTCCATCACCCTTCCCTTTGTGACTCTGGAGACGGAATGATGCAAAGGGAAAACCCATATGCTTCCCTGCCCTCAGCTTGCCAAAAGCCACTGACTACCCGCCTGAGCTGAGCCCTGTCCATCACCCTGCTACAGAGCTAGCTGGCATCTTTGCAGAGAGATTCTTTTTCCCCCTTGCATGCAACTCTAGCATAAAGGTGTCTAGCTTGACTGACCATTTGAAGAACGATGAAGCATGCCCTTAGTTTCTCTCCTCACATGTTCACAGTATAGTCCTTGTGACCACAGTGGCTTTGGATTCAGAAGCAAGCAGACAGAGGCACAGTTTGATTCTGCACATTCAGAAGCAGAATTGTGTGTTCAGTATTGGTTGTACAATATAGGATGCTTTGGTGAACAGAACATAGGATTCACCTTGTTCATCTTTCCACAGCACGCAGAAAGAGCAGCATAGTTCAGGACGAACTATGTCTGAACTATGAACTAGTCTAGGTAACTAGTCTGGGATAAGATTTAACAAGGCTAAGTGCAGGATTCTACACTTTGGCCACAATAACCCGAAGCAGTGCTACAGGGCAGGGATAGAGTGGCTGGGGACAGAGTGGCTGGAGAGCAGCCAGGCAGAAAGGGACCTGGGGGTACTGGTAGACAGTAGACTGAACATGAGCCAGCAGTGTGCTCAGGTGGCCAGGAGAGCCAATGGCCTGGATCAGGAACAGTGTGGCCAGTAGGACAAGGGAGGTTATTCTGCCCCTGTACTCAGAACTGGTCAGGCCACACCTTGAGTACTGTGTCCAGTTCTGGGCCCCTCAATTCAAGAGAGATGTTGAGGTACCGGAATGTGTCCAAAAACATCGATCAAGCTGGTGAGAAGCCTGGAGCACAACTCTATGAGCAGAGGCTGAGGGAGCTGGGGGTGTTTAGCCTGGAAAAGAGGAGACTCAGGGGTCATCTCATTGCTTTCTACAACTACCAGAAAGGAGGTTGTAGCGAGGTGGGGGTCAAGTCTCTTCTCCCAGGCAACCGGCAAAAGAACAAGGGGGGATAGTCTCAAATTGTTCTGGGGGAGGTATAGGCTGGATATTAGGAGGAAGTTCTTCACAGAGTGATTTGCCATTGGAATGGGCTGCCCTTTGTCTCAAAAAAGGTGTATTTCCAGATCTGCACTTGGAAATGTGTCACTAGGCATGCTCAGGTGGATCCCAACTGTGGAAATAATTTTGCAACATGATCTCTAGGTGACTTATGGGCATTCAAAGTCTCCTTTTCCTCAGAAGATCACCACAACACTTTAAGCTGAGCTTATTGCATTGCAATTGCTGTGACAAACTGCCAGAATGTAGAATCAGGAAAATACATAAGCACCCAGCACTTCTCCATTCCACTTTTTTACCAGCTTAGCCTTCATTCCCTTTGTGTTTTTCTGCTAGTGATGCTCCAGGCGAGATGGTGTTTTTTTCTTTTGTATTTGAATGATTAAAAGATAATTACTATGTTTATACTCTGCTTCACAAATAAATCTGGATTTATATGTGAAAGTGGCAAAAGAGTTTGGGAGAAAATGTACTCTAAAATGCAAAGGGCTTGAATGACCATTCCTGCAATGGCCTTTTATCCTTTAGAATTCTTACTTAACTCCTGGGAAGCAAGGCAGATGCTGGTGGTCATTTTACCCAGGGATACAGGCTCTTTCTGTATCTCATTGTGGGAACAGAAGACCATCAGGCAGGAACCCATTAATGCCTGCTGCTTGCTTCACTGTGGTTGGCTGATACTATTTTCCATTCTTCTGGGTAAAATAAATCCCACAAAGAAAAAAAATCTAAATTAAATATTACTACATACATTCTGTGTTAAGTTGTTGAAACGCAGCAGAAACAAATTGTGGTGCCCAGTGCCCTGTATGGAAACGAGTGGGTAGGTGGTGGCCCTTGGAACATGATTGAGTGGGTTTGTTTCACCACTAGATGACACTCATGTCTCTTGAAAAGGATCCTGCTGCCCTCACTACTGGCCTCAGGTAGCAGAAATGTCAAAATCTGAGATGAATCTCCTTTCCAGATGAGACCTCCCTGAGCATTTCTCAAACACAGTCAATGCCTGATTAACGCAAGAAATTGTACATTAGAAAGCCTCACTTTTTTACTTTGCAAAAGTAAGGTGAGGAAAAAAATGATGAGTTGACTTCAAATTCTGGTTTTCCTTCTGGCAGAAGGAACATAATCTGTCAGCAAGAGAGTTTCTTGTACTGAGTTGTGAAGTATGGCTATGCATTAATGAGGAAAGGCAGTGATTTGGTTGTCAAAAGTATGGTGTGTCTTCAACCCTGGACATGCAAGACCCCAAACCATGAAACCATGGCCATTTTGTGTCTCCTACAAAACAACACTTTCAAAAAGACACAATGATTAGGTGAGTATTACTGCTAAAATCCAAATCACTCTTTGCCATCCAACGCTCAGAAGACAGAAATCATTCCTGTATGCGAGTGCTTAAACACCATGGGGTAACACGCTGTAGCCCTACTGCAATGGGAAACTTTTTGAGTTATATTCTCCACTCTGTTTCAGTGCTTGACTGCAAGCATTCGATACTGAAAATTTTGGCAAGAGGAATCAGCAAAAATAGCCCTGAGTTTAGAACACTGGTATGGCTTTAGGTAACACAGCCATCATGTAGCAGTGCTACAAAGGACACAGGAAACTGTAGAACATGGTGTTTAAGGGCAGCTGTAATTACATTTCTGAAAATCCTCCATGAAGAAATGTCCATACACTATTGATGGTGGATATATGTGCTTATTAATGCCCAGACAAATACTGATGAGATGAAGACCCCAGTTGTCTCAGAAATACACACAAACACAGTCTAAGACAGCAGCCCTAACCCCAGCCTCTGGTCAATTTGAACAGGTCCGTGCAGAATCCCATGTGATTTTAGTTCCACAGATATGCTTTCAAGATCAGAGATTTGTTTTTACAGCTTACCAAGTTGTAATGGGGGCAATCTGTCAGCAAGACCTTTACAGAAAATTCCTAATATGAAGGTCTTTCACTCACATTGTGCATCTTAGCATGAATAATGAGTCTCATGAACTTTGTTATTTCAGGTTTCTTTGGCTTATGGTTTTTGGTTTGATTTTTTTTTCTTTCCCACAAAAGTGGAAAGCTGCTTCCCAAACACGTTTCCTCACTTGCAGTGCTGGCCAGGTAATTAACAATTTCAACCACAATCAGTAAGAGGAGTTTACCTGAGTATATAATGCAGTAGGCAAAGAGGTAAAAGATAGATTTTTCCCATATAAGCTTTCTGCAATAAACCTGAGTATTCACTCCTCTTGCAGTAAATCCACTTACCTCCTTTTAATCATGATGACGAAATCAATTAAAGATGTTTTGCTTGTCTGTTCAAAAACTAATGAGGAGAATATTTACCAGCAAGCAGAGTGTTCTTGATACTGAATTATGAGATGGAAACTCAGAACACTCAAGCTAGCTCCTAAATGTGCCAGCATGAAAAGTCTAGTTAAGACTGTTGCAATGCTAGATGAGTCTGAAAGCACTTCAGACCATGAGTCCTTTAAACCTTACTCTGTCGCTGTGGCAGAACAAAGCAAAAGCTGTATGTTTGATGAGAGCTATTACCATACAAAGGGGAAATCAGTTCATATTAGGGAGCCAATTTACAGGAACAGCTTGTTTACTTTTGGACAAACAGTACTGCCTGTGAAAGCCCTGTCTCAAGCACAGCTCCTGCTGACTTCAGTGGGAATCTGGTATGAGTCAAAAGTGGAGGCTCAGTAGTGCTCTACAGAGAAGCATATTCATAATTATAGCAAGGATTATAATTGGAGACTTTCAAAGTCAATCACACTGCTTCTGTTAATATCAATAGCTGTCTGGTGGCTAAATAGCCTAGGCTAATTCTTTTTTAACACCTCAGCCACAAGACTCATCATTAGACAAATGCCATATCCTAATATACACTGCATCTTAAACACAATGAGATCTTCAATCTGTTTCTCAATCTCTGTGATATTCTGTCTTGTTTCCCACATACTGGGGGAAAAAAAATAAAGTTTACTGTAGGCAGAAGACTGCATGGACTGTTTCCCATCAGAAGGTTCTGGCAGTCTTCTTGTCCCTGAGAAGTGATAGGCCTTTGCAGACCTTTGGTGCACACTAAGATTTAAAAAGTAAGTAACAGCCAAAATTTAGAAGAAATAAGCAAAGTGTAGCTCTCAATGCTCCGACTTAAAAACTTGCTGAAAGAAATTAGCATGTAGATATGTATCATCAGATTTGCAAATGAGTGGAAAAGGTCAATTAGATGTTCAAAAACCTAAACAGCCTCTGGTATGATTCAACTTACTTGTAGAGTTAACTACTCATTCTGTGCAAGAATACTTGGGAAGAGAGAAAACAGACCCTTGCTTAGCTCAGTCTCCCATTTTCCTCTTGTACAAAATGCAGATTTGATATCCCAGCTGAAGAACTTCTCCAGGGTCAAGCAGATGCACATCCAGTAAAGATGGCACTTCTCCTGTGTCTTCATTCAAGGCAAGGGCCTTTAGCTCATGCTTCTCATTGGCACAAGCAGGGTCAGTGTTACTGAAGAGTACCCTGAAGTTGTCTGGTATATTTTTATGCTTGTTCATTTCCAGAAGCTGTTTTAAATGGCAAGTATGGTACTTGCAGATGGCAGCCTATGTTCTCAGAGTTAGACTCCACTAGCAGTTACTCCAAACTGGCCTGATTCTCAGTGCCCCAATTTGAAGCACGTTTCTCATCTTGCAAAATCAAGTCATTTTTAGAGACCTACCTTCGGGTAAGTGATTAGGAACACTATGACCTGCCTTCAAAGTGTAATGTGTTACCAAATCAGAAGGGCAATTTATAGGAGAGCAGATATTTCCTTTTTCAAGTTACTGACTCTTCAGTGCATTATATCCACCCACTCAATGTGGGGCTGTGGCAAAAAGTTCCTACCCACCATGGTGGGAGCGTTACTTCAGTTATTAACAGCGTCCCCCAGGTGCCCTTGCAGAACAGGTTTGATGTCCTGCGGGTACAACCAGCCAGCGAGGAAGGTGAATTATCTGGCTTGGAGGAATTTCCAAAATTAAGGAAGTCTAAGCCCACCAGCTCCCATGACTGGAATGTTTTCATGGATGGCTGTGCACTGTTCAGGAAGGATAGATCAGCAAGGCAAGGTGGAGGAGCTGCTCCCTATGTGAGAGAACAACTGAAATGTGCTGAGTTCTATCCAAGGCGGGGGAGGCAGAACAGGTTGAAAGCTTGTGGGTAAGAATTTAAGGGATGTGGCAAAGGAGGTGAAACTGTTGTAAGCATCTACTACAGACCGCCAAACCAAGACGAAGATGTTGATGAGGCCCTTCTACAGACAACTGGAGGTAGCCTCTAGAGCTAACTCCTTAGTACTCATGAGCGACTTCAATCACCCTGATATTTGCTGGGAATGGGAAGCTCACACAGCCAGGCACAGCCAGTCCAAAAGGCTCTTGCAGTGTATCAGTGGCAACTTCTTGATGCAGGTTAGTGGAGCAACCAACAAGGAGAGGTGCACTTCTGGACCTTCTATTAACTAATAAAGAGGGACTGGTTGAGGACATTAAGGCCGGGTACAGCCTTGGGGACAGCGATCATGACATAGTGGAGTTTACTATTAAACAGGGTAGAAGCAGACCAACAAACAGAATTACAACCCTGGACTTCTGCATAGTTAACTTTGTGCTCTTCAGAGACATCCTTGCAGAAATCCCATGGATAAGGCTCTAGAGGGTAAAGGAGCCCAAGAAAGTTGGTTAATTTTTAAAGACCACTTCCTCCAAGCCCAAGCTAGGTCTGTTCCTCTGAGTACAAAATCATGTAGACGTGCTATGAGATCTGCATGGTTGAGCAAGGAGCTGCTGAAGGAAATCTCAGGGAAGAAGGAAACAGTTCATGGAAGAAGGCATCTGTCACTTGGGAGAACTATAGAGAAGTTGTCAGGGCTTGTAGGAAGGCAACAAGGAAGGTCAAAGCACTCTTGGAACTGATGCTGGCAAAAGAAGTAAGAGAGAACAAGAAGGGTTTCTTCAAAGGAAAAGGAAGAATAGGGAAGGTGTGGGGCCATTGCTGAACCAGGAGGCAGCCCTGATAATTGAGGATGCAGAGAAGGCAGAGCTGCTGAATGCCTTCTTTGCTTCAGTCTTTACACCTAAGGCTGAACTTCCCTATGTACTCCAGACCCTGGATGAAGGAGAGGAAGCCTGGAGGAGGGAATGCTCCCCACTGGTCAGTGAGGGCTGGGTTAGGGGCCAATTATACAAATTGAACATTCACAAGTCCCTGGGCCCTGATGAGATGCACCCAAGGGTGCTGAGAGAGCTTGGCTGATATTATCGCTCTGCCACTCTCCATTATTTTTGCCAAATCACGGCAGACAAGAGAGGTGCCTGAAGACTGGAGGAGAGCAAATGTCACTCCAGTCTTCAGAAAGGGCAAGAAAGAGGTTCCAGGGAACTATAAACCTGTCAGCCTTACCTCCATCCCTGGGAAAAATGATGGAGTAGCTCCTTCTGGAAGTCATCTCAAGGTACTTGGAAGAAAAGAAGGTTATCAGGAGTAGGCAGCATGGATTTACCAAGGGGAAATCAGGCTTGACTAACCTGGTGGCATTCTATGAGGACCTAACTGAATGGTTACATTCAGGGAGACCAGTGGATATAGTCTACCTTGACCTTAGCAAGGCCTTTGACACCATCTCCTGTGACATCCTAGTAAGCAAGCTCAGGAAGTGTGGGATGGAAGAGCAGGCAGTGAGGTGGATTAGGAACTGATTACAAGACAGAGTTCAAAGAGTGGTGATCAATGGTGCCAGGTCCAGCTGGAGACCTTTAACTAGTAGAGTCCCCCCAAGAGTCAGTGCTGGATTGGTTGCTGTTCAACACCTTAATCAATGACATCGATGAGGGGACAGAGTGTCTGCTCAGCAAGTTTGCTGATGACACCAAACTGCACCTGGGAAAGAATAATGAACTGCACCAGTACAGGTTGGGAAGTGATCTGCTGGAGTGCAGCCCTGTGGAGAGGGATCTAGGAGCGCTGGATAACAAGTTATCCATGGGACAGCAGTGTTCCCTTGTGGTCAAGAAGGCCAATGGGATACTGCGGTGTATTAGTAAGAGTGTATCCAGCACATCAAGGGAGGTTCTCCTCTCCCTTTACTCTGCCCTGGCAAGACCTCATCTTGAATACTGCATTCAGTTTTGGGCTCCTCAGTTTAAGAGGGACAGGGATCTACTGGAGAGGGTCCAGTGAAGGGCTGTGAGGATGATTAGGGGACTGGTGCACTGCCTGATGAGGTTGAGGGACCTGGGGCTTTTTAGTCTGGAGAAGACTGAAAGGGGATTTAATAAATGTTTATAAATATCTGAGGGCCAGGTATCCAGATGGGACACACACACACACACACACACACACACACAGAGGCTCTGCTCACTTGCTCCCTGTGATAGGGAAAAGGAGTAATGCATGTAAGCTGCAGCACAGGAGGTTCCATCTCAACACAAGGGTAAACTTCTTTACTGTAAGGATCAGAGAACACTGGAACAGATTCCCCAGAGAGGTTGTGTTTCCTTCTCTGGAGACTTTCCAGGCCTGTCTGGATGAATTCCTCTGTGACCTGAGCCAGATTATATGGTCCTGCTGTGGCAGGAGGGTTGGACTTGATGATCTCTTTGTGTCCCTTCCAACCCCTGACATCCTGTGACCCCTAGAATGAGTCAATAAAACAAATCACAGTTACAGCACAATGGATGTCAAGAGGCACGACGGACAGCAGGTACACTGACTGACTTATTCTGATCAGTCTGCTGAACATTTTGGAAGTTCACTGTACTACACTGCACGCAGCAAGTGACCATCGTTATTTCAGCTACACCTCTTGTACTGCAGTGAAATCAATACTGGGCACCACTGTCGACCTTACTGAAGGAGAAAGGCCAGCTGAGCACTCCTCTGGCCTGAGGACAAGCACTGAAAACAGAAAGTGGGAAAGTCTTCCAGGACTCAAAGGTTTGTGGGAGCGAACGCTACCCACGGACACCACCTGCGTTGGCGGGGTTTGCAGCGGCGACAATTAGTCTGCTGGTTAGCTGACCTAGGCAGTCACATAGGTGGCTGTTGAATGGGCAGTGGGATTGAAAGCCGCACAAACCCCTTCCAGTTCACACCGTTCCATTCTCTTTCAAAAGCAGAACTGGCAAGACAGGGGACAGCTTTGAAGGGTCTAGCTCAAAGCACTAAGCTTTGATTATTTTGCAGACCAGTGCATTTCAGCTATTACTTTTTACTTTGTTTACTCAGAGCGCTACTCAAATTCTGAGTACGTATTTTGCTGCGGGGTACATAAAAGACTAAAATGATAGCTAGCCTTGCCTCCAGTCTCTCAAAAATACGCCCAGAAATGCTAGAAATTCTGCATTTCCCTACCGTAGCCGCGAATTGCTCAGAGATGAGCTCTGCAGGAGCCCTGCCAGGATACAGCTTTCAGTAAGTACACCGCTGCCTCTCCCTCCGTCTCTCCCGCACGTCGCCCACATTCGTCGTCTGCCTGTGTGGTAGTGGCCTTTGGATGCACAAAGGGGAACGGCAGCCCCCCCCCCCACCAGCCCCGTCTATCCGCGCTGCCGGAGGGGCGAGCCTGCGCCCGG